>UCOH01012008.1:0-53672 GCA_900474275.1 Synergus japonicus
CCGTAGTACCTTCCAATATTCTACGGGAATTTCCTCCCGTAGTCCCTTTCCTACATTCTACGGGAACTACCTCCCGTAGTACCTCTAATATTCTACGGGAACTACCTCCCGTAGTACCTTCCAATATTCTACGGGAATTTCCTCCCGTAGTCCCTTTCCTAATATTCTACGGGAACTACCTCCCGTAGTACCTTCCAATATTCTACGGGAATTTCCTCCCGTAGTCCCTTTCCTACATTCTACGGGAATTACCTCCCGTAGTACCTCTAATATTCTACGGGAACTCCCTCCCGTAGCCACTTCCAATATTCTACGGGAATTTCCTCCCGTAGTCCTTTCCTATATTCTACGGGAACTCCCTCCCGTAGCCACTTCCAATATTCTACGGGAATTTCCTCCCGTAGTCCTTTCCTATATTCTGCAGGAACTCTCTCCCGCAGCGCCTTCCAATATATCTCTCTCTCTCGCATACACACTTTCATCCTACCTCCCATAGTCCTTTCCTCAATGGGAAAACTCTCCCATTTGAGTCTCCGGGAATATTCTCCCGTAATAAATCACCCTTATAAAATGTTCATCGCAGAGGATGCCGAAGAAGCAGCGTCCAAGTAAATAGCCAGTGAAGCAGCCATAACAATTTCTTAAAATAAAGGTTCTAAAGGTTCTTTTTAATAGATTTGAAAATAATTCAAGAGATTTTAAGAGATTCAGCAAAAGTTGTGAGTGTTAAACGTACATATTTAGATTGATTAGTCAGAAAATTTTTTTTCAAACCGAAAATCCACTTCCCGCTTTAAAAATTAAATCAAGGACAGATTTTCGGATTTTCTTCGGTTTCTTGACAATTCCAAGATTACCTGAAATTTCCACACAATAAACACCATGAATATGTACATAATTGAAGCACAGTTTAACATTTCATGCAGATCTGATTTATTCCCACTTAATTTCGATTATTATAGTTTTCTTTTAAAAAATTCAGTATTGTTTCTAATAAATTTAAAGAGTGTGTCATTACAATCCATAATAAGATTGTTTAATTTATTATATTGTTATATCCGCAGGCATTTTCCGATCGGATATCCATTGGTATTTAGGCCAGGTGTTGAGCAATCTTATTGTCACTGAACGTCTGTCACGGATAAATACTATTCCATGAGGGAAGATGGTGGACTGCCGTTGACATTGGACTTACATTTTTTGTATGCGTGTCGCATACTTCGTGACACGATAGACCAAATCTCACATATAATTAACCACAGGGTCGAATGACCGAGTATAATCTTCCAAAACTATTACAAGGAAACTTTATGGATCTCTCAATTAAGGGGTTAATACCAAAGAAAATTTTTGAAAAATCGATTTTCTAAAAAGTACAAATTCTTATAATAAATATATGTAGAATTGTTTGGTTAATCGTTATTTTGTTCATAAATATCGAGAACAGGTCGAAAAACGTAGTTAAATCCGCAGTTAAGTACAGGGGTTCCCATTAAAGAAATCGCCGTAACCTTGAAATGACCCTGAAAATTGAACTCAAGGTCAAAATTGATGGTACAGTTAAATATCTTTCTCGATTCTGGTCAACTTTTGTCTAAACTACTTTTTCGTAGATAAAGTATTTTAGAAGATACTTATAGATTAAAATGGATCACCCTGTATTTTAGAACAAAAACTTTAACTCTTATATGGCACACTGGGGTGCAGCTTACCCCAGCCATTAACTTTTTTTAAGATTAACATTAATACAAGATTTTAAATGATTAAAGTACTTACTAAACATTTTTTTTTTAACTGGGGTGCAATTTATCCCGGTGTGGTAGTTATGCTTTACCAGAAAAGTGTGGCAGCTAAAGGTTAAACGCGTTTTTCTCGAAACAACGATTGTCAACCTGGTCGCCATGATAAAGAAAAAAAAGTCTATTGGATCGATCGGAGTGAAATTTGTATGTTATTCTACACACATGTCTTCATCGTATTAACTATTGATTAATATTATTATTATTATATTAATTATTGATTAATATCTAACCCTCTTTTTAAAACAATTTACGGTAAAAAAAGGTGAACATTTTTCAGGTCGGCCATTTTGAATTTGTCTTTTTTTGGATTTCAATCATCCTAGTCCATGCGATAGCGAGAAGTCTATTGTTATTCTTCATAAATCTCATTAATTTTTATATTCCAGAGCTTCCAAACTTGAGATATCATGGCCACCAGTTTTTAAAATGGGTAACTTCAAGCAGCCCAAGAGGCAGCCATACAAGCCAGATTTATCATTAAAAATAAAAAAATAAAAATTTTTGTAATAGTCTTTTTTTTATATCTATATTAATGGGTAAACAGTTAGAATGTGTAATATAAATTTTAATTTGAAAGAAAAATTCTTAAAAAGAAGATGAACACTTTGGTACTATCTCCTTAAAGAAGTTCTATTTTAGAAAAATGTACATGCATGTAACATTTAAAAGTTTATAACTTCGGGTAATAAATGTAAGAGTATGTAAAAGTCTATATGATTTTTCACAGCAAGTCTGTGGAAAGTTGGATTTTCCGCGTCTTCGAAGACTGCGGAAAGTATCCGATTTCTGAGGTTCAGGTTGGCATCCCATTATTGCGTTTTGAGTTGCGTCATAATGAGAGTAAAAAAGAAAAAAGTATACTTCTCTCTTTTTCTCTCTGATTATGACGCAACGCAAAGCGCAATCGTGGGACGCCACCCTCAAAGTATTCTTCAGCGCCGACAGCGCCTCTATGGCCACATTCAATATTAATAATAGAAGCTCGTCTGCTTGTGTGACAGAGTAAGGTTAGGAACCGAAATCGAAATCCCTAGACTGGATGTGAAAAGTATTGTATTTGACATGTTAAGAAGCAGGCAATCGCCGTTCATGTGATGGGGGATCTCGGGAATTCTCTACTTTCCACACTTGTTATATAAATAGCTATTTTTAAATTAGATAAATTGTGAAATTATTAGCTTGTAAATGACAACTCACGACAATAGATCTGCTGTTAAATTTAGACTCACCTGAAACAAGAAACAAATATTTTTATTAGTTATAAAAAGATGTTGATTTAATTTTAAGTGAGAATTTTTCCGACTAGTATAATGTTTTCAGTGCGCATCGAAAATATAGTACATTGCATGACAAGTGTGAAATGACGGAGTTTTTTAGACCAGTGCAATGTTTTTATAACGAGTCCTTCGCTCATTGCGTTTGTTTCAAAAGTTTCGTCAGTTGACACTTGTCACCACCATACTTTTCATAAAAATTCATAAATTGGGCACAATGAACCAATCAGTCGCGAGAAGTGAATCGCCTGAAGTGAACCATCATCACGCACACTATCTTAACATTTATGAGACAATTAAGCAGTTGCTAAATCTCACTTCTGATTGGTTCATTATGCCCAACTTTAAAGCTTTATTGTGCCCAAACTAAGCCTCAAATCAAATTTTTCCAAAGGACTTTTCTGTTTCTTTTTTTGACTTCTATCACCCAGTACCGGCATATTCATAGGGAGTGGGACACCCTGTATAGTTAACAGCAGAAGGTTGAGGGAGTAGGATCCGAGGTGGAGCTACTACGGTGATTTCGGGGGCGAAGCTCCGCGAAAGGAAAAAAGTAGGAAAGAAGTAGTCTTTTTAAAATTCCTTTAAATTCTATGAAATCTTTTTAAATCATGAGCAATGCCGGAAAAATTTCTGCTAGTAAAAAAATCAAACTTTGGTGTTTGGAATCATTGGAAATTTTTTTTTTTTTTCCTGTTTCTATTGAATTGTATTACCAATTACTACACATCTATACATGTGTATCCTAAACGAGTCATCTGAATCCTTTTCTATCCTTTTCAATCCATACTTTTATATTCACCAGTGTTGCCAGATTGGGCTACTAATCACCAAAATTCACATTAAGTAGTCCAAAATCTGGTAACACTGATATCCTTATCTATCCACGTACAATAATTTTAATGCCTCACTATCTTTCTTAAAGTATACTATCAAGTCTATCCATTTCAATATAGGTTAGTGATTATACTGACAAAGAGATTGAAAAAGAAGAACTCTAAGTATGCACTTGGGTTCGCACCTCATAGATGCAAATTTTTCAGTTTACATGTACAAAGTATTGTATTTAAAATATTATTATGCATGTTCAAAATTTGATAGTTAATAAGTTTATAACTAAGGATAGAAAAAGATTGCAAATGGGAGATAGAAAGACATTCAAATTTTTTTGAAAGACATAGATTAAAAGATATAAAAAAAATCAAGAAAAGGGATAGAACAGATTCAAATTTGTTAAGAAGGATAGAGAAAGATAGAAAAAAATAGAGCCTAGTGAAAACAATGGATGCACAAAGATTAAAAAAGATAGCGTTTCATGGATGCAAAGTGTACACTTGGGAAAGATAGAAAAATCTCTATCTTTTTCTATCCAAAAATTTCTATCTTCTTCTATCCAAAAATGTCTACTCTTTTCTATCTTTTTACTTCCAACAGAGCCGACTTTTTTTGTTTTCTGGTTAAATCGACAAATCTCTGGGTTAAAAAGTAAGCTTAGCTTAAATACCAAATTCTTTAAACTTATTATGTAACACTTAACCCGTCGACTGCAGAAGGTTACGGAACTATGGAAATGGCCAAGATTATTTTCAACATCCTCAGACCTTCACCTTCGTACTATCGAATTTTGACTAGCATATTAGATGAACCTCTGAAAAGTTCATGAGACTCATCCGATTACCTAATATTGCGTGAAATTTTCTGACCGATCGATTGTCGTGCAAAGTTGATCAGACGCTGATAAAAGCGTCATAATCTTCGTCACGGTTCATTGATTGAGAAGGTATTACAGATCGAGAATGGGAGTCAAGGAGACTTCGAAAAAGGGGTTACGCGCGTTTCCATGTGATCACGATTTTGCCAATTGCCCACTGGACCTGCAAAATTTAAGGTTAAGGAAAGGAAACTGACAGCGCAAAACTCAGTTGATCGATTATTGTGGCGAGCGCGAGAGAGCGAGAGAGAGAGAGAGAGAGAGAGAAAGCGATCAACAAGTTCCTGCTAATGTATAAAAATAAATCGCACAAAAGAAAAAAAAAAGGAATTGTATAGTTTATAGGCCTGAAAATGGATAGAAGTTGCAGTAAGGATGGTAAAAAGAATTTTATAAGCCCAAATTAATTTCTCAGCTATGAAATTCTATGATACATAAAATAGTGCAAATTTAAAAACTAAATATTTTATTCTAAGTTTTATGATGTTATGATTTTTTAAAGAATATTCTTGAATTTTTAAAAATTCTAAGTGAATTTTCTTGACGTTTCTATAATATCCTTAAAATGGAACTATAGGTGAAGTGCGTCGTGATGCCCTAGTATATTTTTATTTTAATAATAGTTTGGAGTAAAATACAATTGTAGTATTTAAAAAAAATTAAGGTTTAATATCAAGCTTTATAAAATTATATTATATGCGATCTCAAGACTCAGGTTTAGCTAATATATGTATATATAGATATATAAGAGATTAAAAATTCGATCAGGACATAAATAAGAAACAACATGCGTCACTTGATTTAATAGTCCATGCACTCAAAATTACCGGACATAAAAGCTTTTCATTAACGAATCCCCCTATCGTTAGGATTCTTTATTATCAGAACCGCCTCGATCTCGTTAAGAACCTCGTTATAATTGCCTGCAACAAACCTTCAATTTTCTCGAATACTACGCTAGTGACGTATGTCGATCGGCTTCCGAGCAGTCCAATTACCGACTGTTCCGGCTCTCTTTTCGGTTCGTGATCCAATGTATTTCTCATTATTAAATTTGCAATAAAAGTAAAATAAAAAAATCAAAGGAAAGGACAACGAGTAGTCCATTGTTCAAGATTTTGTTTCAGGGATCTGTTGATTATTTTATTTATAAATGGATATGCACGTTTGATAGTGGATAATAATTGGAATGAGTAACTACCTGTTTTAATCTTTTGGTAGTATGTAGTAAGCCATTATTTACATTCGTAACCTTTGAACACGATTATTTTCGCCAAAACAGAACACTGTCGAACTGTCGACCTGTCGCGACAGGCATAGATTATTGACCCAGAAAACTGGGTTGATAATCCATGTCGTAAAACAAAGTTCATGCACATCCAATGTTGGGAATACTGCAAGACGGTTTTTTTCTGATCCTGAATTAACGGAAAAAATTACAAGAGTGATTTTAAAGTTAATAGAAAGAGTTGCTTACATTCTACACAAGTTAACAAGTTTAGAGGCAACAAACTTGGTCGAATTTCACAAATAATTTTGCTTTATGTACGTTTAAATACGTATAATGCCTGTTACTGTTCACAAGATTCTATTGCATAGTCCGGATGTAATGAGACACTTTCTTTTATCAATTGCTGGACATCAGTATTTCAAACCATCAAGAACCTCTGAAATTTAGTGCAGTTTAATTAAAAAATAAATAAATTGCAACATCAGAGCAAAATTGAAGGCTGTAGAGATTTTTCAACGAAACATATGCGTTTGGTCCCATTCCGTGTTGCTCTGTTGCTGATCGCTCAAGATCGAGCTGGGATATTGACAATAAGTCAAGAAATAATTACAACTGAACGCAAAATGCGAACAATTACTCACAATTAGCTTGGTACTTTCGCTACACAGTGACTAAATAAACTATAATATATGTATATCGATGTTAGGTGAATTTTCGCAGCGAAATTCTCTTGGGCAATATTAGCAGATAGGAGCCGATGATAAATCACACAATTACTTATATTTTAGTTTAGTTAAGGAGGTCTGATCCATACGACAGGAATCGATGCAACGTGATTTTAGAATCTCTCACAGTTGGTCATTTCCAGCTTACGCAAGTGTGACTGATTCATAAAATGACCACACTCTTGATATCATTTATAAGGACACAAACACATTGAAGAAAAATCTGCTTACCTGTGGCGCTGGTACATTCTCATCGCGAACCTCGTGCTGGATTTTATAAATACAGGATAAGATTTTCGGTTTAGACGTTGCATACATGCTTCTCACACAAAGAATTAAAGATTTAAAATTACACAATTTTGAATTGGAACGCTAGAAATTGATGTTTCTAATTAAAGAAAGCTGCTATTTTCTGGCAGAAAATAGTTTCGTACAACCCTAAGAACTACATAAAGCAGTTTCAATCCCTCAGCTTATCTGAAACTCACACGACTCATTTCTAAATAATTTTAAAATTCAATAATATCACCCTAATTCAAAAATACGACAGGTTTTTACTGATAATATTTCCAATTGATGTCAAAGGGGCACCCAAAAGAATATTATCAAAATTAAAATAGGTATTTTTTAATTTGACCGATTTTATTGAATTTTTCAACATTTAGGGATGAGTTGGGTGGATTCCACATGCGCTGAAAGTAGGGATGTTCGATTCTTTGTGAATAATTGATTCTTCAGTTGATTTAAGATCAAATAAATGAGAATCAATTCTTCAAAAGATCAACTTCGAATGAATCTTTTAAGAAACAGGAATCTTTGAGGGACGCATTCAAAAAGACCAATTCACTTTTTGATCTTCAGGGAAAAAAATTAATTCTCAAAAGAATCAACTACTATAGAATCGAATCAGAATCAAACATTCCTAGTCTGAAGTTTCTAAAGTTAATAATCGAATGTCGATATTTAGACGCCGATGATGTTTTTTTTTTAGATTGATGTTATAAAACATCGATTTTTCGTTTTAATGTAAGCGCCAATACTTTTTTCACGCAGTGTGCTACAATTCGAAAGATGGGTGTTATGAAATAGTAAATTTCGATATGACAGGCCAAACAGGCGTTTTTTTGTCACTGTGACCGTTGACGAGTCGCGTGAACCCGAGGCGAGGCGGAGGTGAACGAAGTCGAGCCGAAACTGTCACACAGTGCATAATGGATCATTTTTGACATCTGTAAACAGTGCCAAACGAGTATTTACATGTATGTGATAAATAATGTTATTGTATCGCGTCAAGTGTATAGAAGTTTATAGTTTTATAAAGAATTGTCACAACTTTTTAAAGTTCTAGTTTGTAGGGATTGTGTTATTATTGGAAACAGGTTTCAAATATATAATCGTTTATCGGATTTTAAAGAATTGGTTACACGTGGTTTCATCACGTAATAAAAATAAAAAGGAAAGCCTTTGAACTGATCTTAAAGAATCCGAAAAAGTAGTAACAACTAACGACCTTGTCCGGATTCAGTTTGGATACTGCTAGCATGAAGCCAAGTCATTCGAAAGAACACAAATATCTTTGTAATGAGTGTAGCAAAATTCTTGTTATACAATTTTAGTGTAGTTATTTCAATTACGAAAGAAAGTTATAAGATTTCAAAGTAAATTTTACTAGGGTTGCTCACTATTAATATTTAAGGTAAAAATAAATTTAACCCTGTATTTAATATTTAATTATCCATTAGAATATTTTTTGTTACGACATTTGTATCCGAGTGAATCAGCTTCATTCCAAGCAAATTCGTAATCCTATGCGAATGAATCTTAATCAATGTGAAACAAAAGATTTCTATCATAATCTATCGGACACAATCTGATATAAAACCTAAACTTCTATCTGATCCAATTCGACTTAAAAAGTTGGTTCGGATTAGTTTTCTAAGTGGAATTTTATAAAACATTATTTAACTGATTACTGGCTGAATCTAAAGAAGAACAAGTATGTAATTTAGGTAGTCTGGTCGAAAAATAGGAAAAAAAGAGATACGTTTTACTCGAAGCCTTGGATTGTATTAGAATAAAAATGAGAAGCTAAACTTAAAAAATTGGAAACTGATAAGAATTTTTAGTAGAGATAAACTTTATCAAATTGCAGTCTACAATGTAGACTTGTGTCACATTTAATGGTATTAAAAAAATACTAGTCAAAAGTTAAAATAAAGGAGTAAACAGCAGCAGAGAAGGTGGCGTCCTTATATCTTAAGCATGACTACATAATTAAAAGGAAGATACGTAGGTGGATAGAATTTCATCTTGCATTTTTTCTAAAAACGAAGCTAGGCAAAAATGTGCTCGTTGCCAACGAAGATGATTCCTTGCTCGTCGTCTTAGCTGATTATCGGACTGGCAAATTGATTGCCAGTTACGAGATACCTGTGCAGCGTTCAAAAGTGACTCGCCGTCCAAGCGTCGAAGTATCAGTAGGCTGACTTCTAAAGGAAGTTCACTCAGGATGTCCATCTTTTTCTTGCCAAAGCCCAAGAAGCACAATAGTTTCTCGAGGAATTCCATATTTGCGGAAGAAATGAAAAGTTGGAACTAATTTCCTATTTTTCGACCAGACTACCTAAATTACATACTTGTTCTTCTTTAGATTCAGCCAGTAATCAGTTAAAAAATGTTTTATAAAATTCCACTTAGAAAACTAATACGAATCAACTTTTTAAGTCGAATAAATTCAAATTGAATCAGATTGATTAGGATATAAATTTTGTGTTTTACTTCGATTTGTGTCCGATTAATTCGGATAGAAGTTTAGGTTTTATACGAGTATCCGATTGGATCCGATAGATTTAGATAGCAATTTTTTACTTCACATTTACACGTATTCATAAAGATAAGATTATTCATTTTTCACGTTTGATGCGACATTTTTAACCAGAAAGTATTGCTTTTAATCTCGAAGCTCATTTCTATTTTTGATGAGTACTTTAATAAACAAAATTATACACGATACATTACTGAAAATTTTAAAAGTTATTAACTCTTCCTCTTTGAGAAAGAGGAAGATTTAATCATAATGAAGAAGTAAACTGCTCATCAAATGGTCATCATAATATTATAAATACACTCAACTCTTGTTATAACCAATCTTAGTATATTGCGTTCCCAGCGTTTGCATCGGTCGCATATTTAAATGAGAACCGAAGCATACAGAGCAAGGCGCCATGAGCTTCACAGATCTATTATCAGTAGTAGCGCAACTAGTTTACGTTTCGAGGATTCTTGTTACACTGAAACCCCGATTCTAACAACCCCTTTGTACCATGTTCTTAGAACCGCAAACATGGTTATAGGGTGCGAGGGGTAGAGTGGGAAGCGCCTCTACTTGCCCCCTAGCCGCCTCAAGCTCCGTTATAGCGCAACATGTTTACATCATAGAAAGTCTAGGAAGCGATTCATGGCAAATTCAGACGATACCCAAAAAAGCCAATAGATCGGGGTTTGCATTTATATTGCTGAACAAATTACATTAATGCACGCAACATGTATGATACCAAGAGTTAAGCGTGTAAGAAAAGAAAAGAGAGAGAGAGAGAGAGAAACATTTTTTTTAATGGGTTATAAGAAATATATTATTTACTATCTAAACACATATTAAAGGTTTTTCTTCGTGAATCGTTTCTAGAGATGAACTCATTTAATACTTTATCATTAAGTCGTGGTTTTTCCAGACAGTACTCGAGGTATGAATTGCCATACCTGGATTTGTTCCAGGTATGGAATTCTCCATGACATTCCTACTGTTTACGCCGCCTCTGTTACAACTTAAAATTTTTCTTACAGAAGACCCAAGTTCTTTCCGACTTATCACCTTGCGCCTAATACAATAACAGTAAGGAAATTTGGAAAAGTGAGGTGACTAACGAGTGCTGTTGATCTAAGTAATCAGTTCGCAATTGATTCTTAACCAAAGAATTAGGTTTAAATTCGCAATACTCTCTCGCACTCATCGACAATCTAGGAGGTGATATTCATACATATTCCTCTCTAGATTATCTTTTTATTTTGAAGGTGATTGGTTGTGCTAAGCGTGTGTTTGTATGATTATATTTCCAGTGTGGCATTTTACATGATGTATTTCTCATTGCTTTAAAAACGATGAGGGCGATTTAACGGATCGAACGATTGAGAAGGTTCTTAAAAGTGCTCCTTCATAACTCGAGCGATTCCTAGATCGGCTCTAACTAATAGAACCACAACTTGCCGATCTACACTGCGCGTCTTGTTCAGCTGCATACATAATCATGTCATAATGTTTGTCATCGTCAACTGTTTCCAAACGAACCACTTTCAGTAGTACTTTGCTTAAGATTAATACCTAATTCTAAAGGAACCACTTCTTCAATGGATTCACAACATCTTAGAATCTCTAGTTTTTTTCTGAGTAATCAAGTTCTTTTCTGCATTTTGTCACAGAATTCGTTGTTCACAAATTTCTATGTTTGCAATACTGTGCAATGCCTTGTTTATGTTGATGATTCTGACGGACTTTTATTATTAATCGCGACTTGTATCGTGACCATTTATTTCTTATGGACAATACAGAAGAATATTAGTTGAAATATCTGTTTCTATTTTTCATTCTGCCTGACATACTTATTTAATCAATTTGAATTATTGATATAACTTATAAATCTTTTCAAAACTTATATCAAATATTAATGTAAATTAGCGAAATGACAGTCGTGGATAAGCGAATGTACCATCACAAAAAATAGATGGTTACACATAAACATATTTGGAGTCAAAGTCACGCTTTACAAGACTTTTTAAGAGAAGCCCAATGTCAAGTTCGATTCGAGTTAGCAGAATATTGCACCGTCGTGGAATTTTTCGCTTTCAAACCTGGCGTTCGTCTCGTTAGCGATGATTTATGAGCCACGTTAAGAAAAACGACTTCGGGAGTAGTGCATACATACGCATAAAAAATAATGTAGGCGTACTTATTTTTCGCTCCTACGCCGTAAAGGCGGGACGAGCGGATGGACTCGCATGGCACTGGGACAAGGTTGTCAGGGGCCCATAACTATCAGACTGACACATAACAATGCGTGTTCTTTACCTCCGATTCTCTCTGGGCCTCTTGCCCCTCTCCTGCCTCATGCCTCCGACCCGGTCAGGACTGGCCCCCACCGCAGTGCATGACCGCGGATTCGATCCCCCGCGAGGCGTCGCGAACTCGATCTTTGAATACAGCCGCATCGCCACGGCGATGACCAGTCGACGAATTACGGGCGAATCCGCGTGTATATGAAAGTAAAAAGGCACGTCCTTACATCGCGTTCATCGACAGTGACGTGCCTCGGGCTATCCCATTGTTATTGCACTTTTTATTGTCTTTCCTTCAATCAAAATTTATCAATATTACAATTTAATTTTAATGCGAATCCATATGTGCAAGTGAAATTTAAGTGAAAAGGGACAATTAACTTGCACTGAGTTAAAAAAAAATCAGTTATTTATTTATTTTTATTGGAGGACTAACAATAAAGACGCTTCAAAGAAAGTGTCGTGTGATTAAAAGCATTTAGCGAGAAGCGAAGTTGATTCAAACTCATCAAGAAATGCCGGTAAGTAAAGCCCTTTCACTTCCGCTAGACGCTAGAGCGATGCACTTGCCGTGTTTGGCTTTCGAACGGCGAGAGTGAATACCAAATTAAACTCGGATTATCTGGAGCAGAGATTTAAGATTTCTAACTGTATCTCATCAACTACATGACGTTCAACGAAGTACTGTAGTTAATAAAAAAAGTCAACTGTCACTTTTCTTCCAAAACAATAATCTTGAGGCAAAATGGTGTTTACTATTTGTATGTACATAAATTGGAGAAAATCATCGAGAAAGTAAATTTTTGTAATTTGATAAGAACAATATCTCATCAGTTAAATCACAATTTGATGTGCTGCTTTATTTATATAATTCAGCGAGGAATTTTGATTGAAATTGAAACATAAACACAAATGAAAGTTGTGCATGTTCAAAGATAAAGGATTTCTCTTTGGAAATGCGGTTTAATGTTTTAATGTGTTATAAGGATACTAAAATTATTTTCAAGGACTCTTGTCAAAAATTGCTTAATTATACTTTCAAGTGTCCTAATGTTACAGGAGAGGCGGCTAATATGGCGCAGTCGCTTTTACTAAAACCTGAGTTTTGTGGACGAGGGAAGTTAGGTTTGGTGTAGATATATATATAAATGTGATAGGTATCAAATAGTGAAAAAATCAAATAAATTAAGGGAGCTGAAGGACATTTTTAGAACTTCTTTAAAACCGTAGACTCTTATAAAAAATATTTAAATAGGTTAATGGGTATCAATAAAAAAATCAACAATTTTTGAATCATGAAATATATAAAATAACAAGTAGTAAACGTGATAATAAACAGAAGAACATAAATGAATAATAATTTCAGTTGCCACCATTTCAAATTTAAAGCTGATGACCTCAAAACATTTCCATTTCGGGTAATGTATAATATTCCACCCAAACAATAGTTATATCCAAAAGTTTGTTATACTTATTTACCTTAAATAAGGTGATAAATAAAAGCATAAATTATATTTACAGTAAGTCGGTCGGTATTATAGTTGTGTAAAATTAAAATAAGGTTGTAAGCTTACGTGTACAGTGAAAAAGTCGTATGTAGTATTATTGGTATTCTTATTAATTAATTTCTGCATCAATGGATGACCTAATAATTCCAAAATATTATCACCTTTTGCTTGCTTAATTTTTTTACAAAGAAATATCAACGTGATGTCCCTTTTTTTACCAAACCTTTCATCAGTTTTTCAAACATATAAAAGTGACATTAACTATTTCCGAAATTTCGAAAACAACATCTATTTATTTGGAGCCAATTCGATGATCAAATAACTGATGTGCACAAAAAATTTTTGTTTTATATTTATACACCATACGTAGATTAATAAAGAAGTAATTGCTGAACCTTAATATTCCTTCTTTTATCTACTAAACACTTTGTCTGTAAACAATGTAAATGATATGATGGAAAGTCAATTTCAGTACAGCGCCAGTACTTGCATTAGTACAAGTCTTTTTATTTTTTATAAATTTTTTTTTTTTTTTTTTTTTTTTGTAGAAAAGGTGGAAATGCATTTATGCATTGAGTTTAGGCCTCAGCCGAAGCACTATACTCACTAAATTCGACTAGCAGCTGGCATACAACTGGCGTAGTCCCGCGACAGTATGAGAAGCGATTCTGATACCTACGGCCTAACTTTTTTACGTTCCGAAGATCCTTGCTGTAGTTCTAATTGAATTAAAGAGATACTAAAAAGATCGAGAGAGTATGTGGCTACAGAATTTCGAGAATGCAAGAATTTACTTTCGATATAATCGTAACCTTTTTTCTATGATAGGATTTATTGGTATTTGTGTGATTTTTAGATGGAAATCGGCGTACAAAAAATGTTTTTTTTTTTTTTATTTTATTGATAAAAATAGTAAATCTTACTGCAAGTATTATAAGTATTGTAAAATTATCTTCAACCATGGTTATTGAAATTTCCTATTTGAACTTTCGAAAAAATATTGATTATTCAATCAAAATGCCATATAGGTGTTACCAAAAACTATCGAATTAATGAAAATTTTGAGTTCTCGATGTTGATCGAGTTCTTAAAGATGCTTGATAAACTAAAGTAAAAAAAATATTTATTCAATTCCATTTCGAAACACCGATTTAGCCTCCTTTCTAAAAATTTCAGTGCAAAACGTCCTCCTCATTATATATCTCGGATAATGTAAATCAGTTGAATTTCAATTTTAAATTGGTTCATGTTAATCCTTCAGAGTTAGCTCTAGCAACGTTATTCTATTCGATGATTATAGTTTATAAAGAAAAAAGCAGCTTACATCAATAAAAAGGTTATTCTAAGAAAGGAATGTAACCAAAACAACAATATTTTTGCATCTTTGTCCAGAAAATTTATTTGAACGTGAACATTGGACATAATTCTAATGCCTGATATATTATATTATGCAATTCGAGTGTTTTATTTTAGAATAAATGCATTTTTTCCTTGATGTTAATTTCAAGAATTTCACATATTGAGATTTGTTAAATTTTTTGTTGAAAAGCTGTATAATATCCAGCAATTTAATTTTGCGGGTTTCCTAAAAAAACAAGTCAGCTTGACGCAAGTCAAGATTAATAAGCCCCACTTATAAGAAAATAAGCTAAAATATAATATAATTACTAGTTTACTTACAAGGTACGACTGAGACACATGATTATTCTCTCAATTCCACTTGAAATAAGTTTCATTTAGCCAAAAATCAAGTTCGGCATATAATTTTAATTTACCCTAATTTTAAAATAATCTAATTTTTATTTTTTCGAATTATTATTTGCGATAATTTTAATTGTCTCAAATATCCAGGTAACCTAATTTTCATTTATACGCAATCGGATTTATCATATTTCTCATTTACTCGAATCTTTATTTGTTATAATCCATACTTTAGCGTACCTGTAGGCAATCGGTAGATTTTCACTGTTCTGTACACTCAGAAAAAAGTTTGTTTGAATCAAATAAACGTATATTTGCCTCAGAGCCAAAGAAAAAAAATATCTTTGAATTAAAAATTTTCTTTACATAAAAAAAATCAAAGAAAAAATATATATACGTTTATTTGATTCAAATAAACTTTTTTTCTGGGTGTAATTTTATTTTGCCATAATCTCAATTGACCAAAAAATCATGAAACTGCAGTTTTCAACGTTTCAGATAATGAAAAATTATTTTAAAAATTATTTGTAAAATTTTCTTGGCGCTAAATGGTTCTACTTTATGTCAAAAGAAGCCCAACACAGTTTCATCAACCCCCTACCACATCAGAATCACTTCTATAATCATCCTCAAAGTATATGTATATATAATATCATTATAAATCTCCGAACTTTGAGATCTAACATTTTACTTTATTAAGTGGAACCATTTAATGTCCAAAAAAAAGCTAAAAAATTGTAATCTACCTATCCCTCTGGATACATCCTTAAAGTTAACCCCTTAACACAAAAAATATATAATGAAAAACCCCTAAACTTCAGGACTTACAATATTATAAAGGATTATTTTTTATAATATAATTATTTATAAATTAATATTATAGAATCTTATAATTTCCTTATATAGAAGAAGTATTTAAATATTTTATTAAGTACTTAAAAATTTGTGCAATTATGTTTTATTATTATCGTTTAGGGTTTGAGAAAAATAAAATTTCAATAAAAAGTTCGTTAAAAAACAATTATTATTTGAAGTTAATATTTTCTCTATGAGGAAACAAAAAGTGCCAATTTAATGAGCATGAAAGTTGATACAACTTTAAAAAAAGTTTAATTTGGGAAGTGTATTATTGATTCTTGTTGATCTGCATTAATTTAGTTAATAGGTGTATCTTTCGCTTTAGATACAATGCAAGGAATTGTTGTAAAATCCGTGAAAATGCCACTTATAAAATGAAAAACAGTGAAGGTTTCTCTTTGTTCGTAACGAACTGCTGTCCTGAAGAATTACTTTTCTTAATGTCTTTTTTAATAGTTATTCTTATTATTGTTATTTTTAATGTTTTAATGAGTGTGGATGCTTACAAAATATACCATTAACAGATACTTGCACATAATAGTTGTGCAATGTGTATACATTAAACAAGCAAATTAGTTTGATAAAACTTACAAATATGAATCTCGACATAGCACGCGACAATAAAAAAATAAAACATATTTCGAACGAGTGTGTGTCATTCCTTTATGGTTGTCGAGCAACTTTTAATCTGACGCGAAATCTGACACACGAAATGCATGAGGGTGGAGGTTTTGCTGACTCGCTAATTCGAAATCATTATACTTCCCGCGACATATGTGATATTAGATTACCTTTACACTGAGCCACCATTCACAAAATACTTTTAATATCTCACATTACGGATATTAAAAAAGTTTTCCATGTTAGCACTTTAATTAGTAAATAGTATATTGTGCATCAACGGAGTAAATGAGGTTATTTTGACGAATGCCAAATCAATCTCAAAATCAAAATCAAACGAATGTCAAAATCACACAAGGCAAAATATCCTTTTGACCTTGGTGAACATGATATTTTTTGTCCGGCTCCCTCTGAAAATGTGACGTCAGGATTAGATTCGTTAAAACCATGAAATAGTATAAAGAGACCCAACCGGTATGTTACGTGGTTTTCTACACATATGTTACCAAGTGTGTTACGTCCTTAGTTTGCGACACGATGTATACATACATTGTTACCTCTTGTCACGTGACTGTAAGTGCGGGATTTCGGAGTTTCAAAAAGAAATTTCACCGTGATTCGTTTCATACAGAAATGAATCACGGTGGTAGGCCGATGAATATAGAGTTGTGGAGGGAATTGGAATATACTCCAAGAAAAATAAATAACGGAAGGACGGTTAATAAAACATTAAACATATTAGGCCACAATCCATATTCTTATTTTATCAACATCAACAAAATTTACTATAATTATATGCTTTTAGACATTTTACAAACCTAGTACAGAAAAGACATACAAGTTCTCAAATAATATAATTTAATAAACTTTGATAGAAAACAAGTAAATAAAATTATAAAGCAAGATCTCCATAGTATCATAAAGAATAAAGTTTATAAATTTTAACGCAATTAGATTTTGAGATAAATAAGCGAAATTAATAATTTTTTAAAAGGTTATTCTTTACGTACTTATGCCCTAAAAGACGTTTGTAACCAACATTTGTCCGAATTTCCTGGCATATTAAACACTTGGCAACAATCTTATCCTTCTTTTTAATTTTCACAAATTTTCGCATGCCGTTCTTTTAGTTTTGCCGGGACATTTTTATTTAAAAAGAGAGGAGGTTATGTTTATTTTGCCACTGACTGACAGTTATATCTCGAGTATTGGTTCGCCATTTTTTATAGGTATGTTACAGGTTTTCTACAGTTTGTTACGGTATGTTACCTCATTTAGGTAACATACGTCGAAAACCTCAAGTGACGCGTCACAACCCATCCCTGATCTGAATCAAAATTAACGCCTATCTCTTTCAATCTCCACTTCTATATATCTTTCTATTTTTTGTCCATTTCCGTCTATTTCTTTCTACCTCCTTGTCAATCTCAATTCACTCTTATCTCTTTCAATCGCCACTTCTTTATTCCTTTCTAAAATTTCTCACCTATTATCGCCTGTACCTTTCTATCTTCTTGTCAATCAAAAGCTCCAATCTCTTTTAATCCCACCACTTTTCTGTACTTTTCAATTTCTCCCCTATCCTCATCTATCTCTATCTATTTCTTTATCAATCGAAATTTACCGCTATGTGTTTTAATCCCCTGATTTCTGTATTAGCCAACACTCGCCCTTCATAATAACAACCTTTGCAATATCAACCCGTTCGCAATAACAACCGCTTTCCATTCACAATATTAACCTGCATGGATCTAAAATCTCACTTGATACCACTTCGCATGCGTTGCGCTCCGGGATCTGATTGGTTTCTATTGGCGCGCAATATAAAATGCTAAAAAATATTATTTTATGTGCAATACGCATGCGCAGTTGTTGATGTGACGCATGCGCAATTGATATGACATTTGAGAAAAGAAATTTGGTTGTTATTGTATATTTCTAAACTTATCGTCTTGAATGTCTTCTTCTCTGTTTCTCTTTAACCCTCTTATATTCAAATTTATCCTTCTTTATCTTATTTTGGTTTAATTATCTATTTTTAAAAAAGTATCCAATTATGTGTAATTAACTGAGAGCATATACATATATTGGAGGCGTTACGTTCGCAACCATATATATTCTCCTAATTTATTCTTAAATCAATGAATGAAATAAATCTATAAGATAGAGAAGAGTGAATTAAAAGATAAAGTAGTGGAACCATATTGGTGCAAGGAAATATTGGGTGGATAGAAGTAGCTGACATTGAAATAGATAGGAAAGACCAAGGATTGAAAAAGACAGAGAAGTGAAGATTGAAAGAGATAGGCGTTGATGTATATTGAGATGGAAATAGAAAGAGATAGGCATTCATGTGTATTGAAATGGAGATAGAAAGAGATAGAGATAGATGGACATAATCCTAAGTCCATCACTAGCTCAGTTGGAGAGCAAAATCGATGCGCGCGGGTTAGCGTCTCTATAGATGCTGATTTTTCAGCGTTATATATATATATTAGACGTATGATTAGAATAATATATGTATATGTACAAAATATTGTAGTTATAAAATTATTATGCATGTTTAAAGTATGAAGATTAATAAATTAATGAGGGATAGATAGCCTTGGGGATAGAAAGAGATACAAATTTGTAAAAAGAAAGATAGAATTGGAAAGAAAGAGATAGAGATAGAGAATACCAGGAATAAAGATAGACTGAGAGATGCAAAATGGATACTTGGAAGATAAAGAAAAGTTCTATCCCTTTCTATCTCTAAGTTTCTATTTCTTTCTATCTCTTTACTTCCAGGAGGCATTTGTTACACTTTGACCCAAAGCGGGGTCCATGTTTCCCAGATTTTCATTGATTTAGCTGCGAAATCATCACTGACAGAAAATGGATGAATTACGATGTGAATATAGAACATTCGACTCTCACAATATTAACAAAATCTAAAACAGAAACGTTTCCAATATTTAACAAATTTCCTCTCTCAATTACCACATCAATGTCGCATGCGTTATATCAACTGCGCATGCATATTGACCATTAAATAATATTTTTTAGCATTTTAAACTACGCTCCAATAGCAACCAATTAGATGCCCGAGCATTTGTGGAAGATGCTGATTAATACACTCGATTTCCCTTTTAGTAAAGAAGTCGAAACCAGAGTCGTTCTCAATAGTAAAAAAATTCCTTTTCTCAAATTTCACATCAATTGCGCATGCGTCACGTCAAATACAAATACAGCCAATGAGATGCCGATCGCAACACATGTGCAGTAGTTATCAAGTGTTAATTGTGAAATATTCTGTTTACTATTGGGAACGAAATATCTTTACTATTTGGAACATGTTACTATTGGGAACATTACTATTGGAGAAGTTGAGTGTATTAAGAATTAAATTTTATGAATATTGAGAACTTGCTAATATTGGGGTCGTTAATATTTGGAGAGTCGAGTGTAGAAGACGACAAAATTATCGTCTGCTATCCATCGTTACTGTAGTCAAAAGTAATTCTACTTCATGGGTAAAACTGTGCTATTAATTCTTTCCATTTTGTATAGGTTATGTACGCCGCGTTCATATATGTCACGAACAGTGTGAAGTTGAATATACATCCATTAAGCATATCAGTTCGTCTTTGTGAGTAGAGATGGCGCCAGTGAGAACTACTTTATGCCTGTTGAAGCCGGCGTAGAGTTTCTTTGCAACTGCTGTCATCATGAAATTTGCAACTTCATGCCAATTCAATTTTATGTCTATAATTTCCCAAAATCGTAGAAAATCAAATGGAATTTTATAGAATTTTTTGAAATACAAGAAAAAGACTTAATTGTTTTAACCAACGACTTGGCCAGTCAGAATAAGACGAAAAATTGACTAGAATAGGTTAATATTTTGAAATATTGAAATTAATGGTAAAAGTATTTAGAGAAACAGAAAGAAATGAATCGCGCATGTAGGGCGAGTTTATTTATGATAGTTACTAAATTAATTAATCATATGAAAAACTTGTACAGTCGACTCCCGGAAATTTACTTGACTTCAAGTAAATTTATTTAGATTAAGTAAATTGGTTTTGCTGAATAGAGCCAAGTAATCGCGTTTACTTGATTCAAGAACATTTCCTTTTCCGTGCACTCCAGCTGAATTCGCCCAAATTACTAATCAATGAATGATTGAGAGAACAATATTATCGGGAATGATTTGATTCGTAATTTATTACTAAATAAATCAAATTTATGAAGCAATCAAAATCAGATCTTATTTGTATCTATTTTAAATACATATTTGATGTTAAAAATTGATAAGACACCTTAATTTAAAGTGAGCAGAAAGCCAAGAGTATATAGGTAATTATCTCAAATCTACTACGTGGGTGAACTTTGATAAAGTTACTATAGACGGGATGCCATTATGTGGGATGCGATTTAGTTTAGTTGCATTGAAATGCGTTAATAGGCTTAAGAGTGCAAAATATAAAATGTCGTTTAGAAATTTTTTATTTTTAACACCTATCTGTCAAGGCAACAAAAAATTATAAAATAATTTACAGCCAGTAAGGGGTCTTCCATAAACTTCATGGTTACTTTAGGAATAGGAAGGGATTCGACGAAAGGCCTCGAAGTCCTTGTCAGTTAATTGATCTCTCAAAGACGTCTCCTGTCTTAGACATCTTTTGGACCTGAGATGTCTTTAGGACACCAATTGAACTGACATGGACGTCCTAAGGATGTCTTTAGGACGTACTCACGATGACAATGTCTTTTTTTCTACTGGGTTTCGTTCGTGGTGATTTCAGGGAATTGGCCTTTGAGGCTTTGAGGGCCTCAAAGACATCTGCATCTGGAAAAGGTTGGGAAGGTCTGCAGCAATAAAAGACACAAACAGAGTATAAAAGTATAAAAAGTAAACGCTGAAACTCAGAAAAAAGGGTCGGGGTTTTTACCTGTAAATGGCATAAAAATGACCTTTCGAATCATTGAGTTTACGACGTTTAAGCATCTATATATCTATATATGTATTATAAACTTGAATTTGGTTTCTTAAAAAATCTCGAGATACTTGGAAAGAAATTAGAATTATCAGAGAATATTTGTCAGGATTTAAATAGGCACGCTGTGCAAGATGGACAAGCCAATTTGCTGTCCTAAAACCTTTCGAAACCTGTAACATGTAATTATAATAAATCGCTACTTCACTTAACGAGCAAACCTTCGAAATTTTGACGAGTTTGACTGTCGAAGGATGAGTGAATTAACTTCATTACACTTAATCATTATCCTATCCTGCGACTCTGTTGAATTGCGACTCACGGAAATTTGCGCAAGAAGTGTATGTAAACGCATTCGCGCATGCGAAAGAGCAATTAACGACGGCGATTCTAGTAACTCTCAACTGGCGATTGTCCGTGAATGTTGTTCCATAGTTATCTATCATTCACGATGTAAGTTGTAAGTATAGGTTTTAAAAGTTCTTTCACAATTTGCCAATCTTAGTTGTACCTTGCTCTACAATTTTAATCAACACACGAGGGAGGGGGCCAGTAGGGATCATTCACAAAATAAGTGATATTTTTTTCACCCTTTTTGTCTCCCTCCACCGTATCATGATAAGCCGAAAAAATTAAAATTAAGCATGTCCTAGAGACGACTCTGAGACAACCCTAAAACTTCTTTTAGAACATGTCTTTTACACATTCTAGGAAGCCTCTTAAGACGTTGAATGTCAGTACGAAAGATGTCCCGAAAACTTCACACATCTTTAAGACGTCTTTTGGACATCTTTAAGACATTAAACGTCTTAGAGACGTACATTAGACTGGTATTTAGACATTCTAGGAACATCCCAAGGACATCCTTGAGATGTTATGTGATGGTTTTGTGCCCACTGGATAGGAGCAAAGGAGGTAAATGCAAGATCGTGCGAGCCAAGGACAGGAGGGGGAGGCACAGGTTAGACGGAGCCCTGGTGAGTTACAGGGGCAAAGCTCCCGACAATAAAAAAATCAAACCAGAGAGTTTTTTTCCCTGTTATGAGAGTTTCTTTTCCTAGTTTAGCTCTATTCAGAGAAAATCAATGTTCTATTATAAGTATAAAGAAAGTAACAATTCTATAAAGGGCATACAAATTTTATTATTTGTTTGTGCGATTTCTGCTTCTGGGAAGGGCTGAGAGGTGTAGTCAGTAAAAATCCTTCGAATTGGGGTAAATAGAGTTCAAGAATACTTTTCGAGCAGTAAGTGATAGAGAAAAAGCAGAGTTGACAAAGAGAGAAATACTGTGAGGACGATAAGATAAATGAGAGGACTAAAAGGCCATGGATAAGATTAAGAAGTGAGTGCATGGAGAAAGGTGAAAAGAAATAGAAAATATTTTCTACTAAGGATTTTGGATAAAAAATTGGTACACAAATTATCCTGTCGTCCAAAGTGGCTTGAACGGAAAAATTCAAGAAAAACCATTTGCGTTGAGAACTTTAATATAGGAACACATTTTCCGGGAAAGCAAGTGCTCTTTCTGATTTTATAATAAAAAATTAATTCTTTAAACAATCTTTATTAGAAAATGTACTTAAGGACTATTTTGGCATCAAAACCCAGGTACAAAATGAGTAAAGTCACTTGCAGAATGTCTTGCTGTAAAGTTATTGTGCATCATCCATTGATACAACAGGAGAAATCCGCAAACCGCAAAATACATTGTTTAGTCAAGCGCTTCGAGAAATTATTCTATTTGACTTGATTGGATTTGAAAATGTTTTCAAATTCAATTTTTCGACATTTAGAATAGGAACACATTTTTATTAATGCAAGTATCTCTTTTGGGTAAAAAGCATGTACTCTTTGTATTTAGAATGTACCTAGGACAGGTTTTGAAACTATTGTAACCGAATTTTATAAGTTCCGTTACATTGCGTGTCCTCGACAGGCATTTACATTCATCTCCCGATCGAGGGCACTTTTCACGCTTGGCTGATTTTACGTCCCCCCGAGCGTTCCTCGACAGCCAACACTGAAGTGCTGGCACTCGAAATGACCTTGAAGTCAGGTCTGTACTGCGTAGCCTGCATAGTATAGGAATTAGCGAATCTTAAAGTCTACATACACCGGTCCTGAGTGGTGACGTCAGGGCACACGATACCCGAGCGGTGCCCTCGATCGGGAGATGAGTGTATGTTAAAATTGAAGAAAGATAACAATTAATTTTATATGTGAGATTAAATGAATTGAATTTACGTTAAATAAATTGAATGGAAATACATAACTGAGAGATAGGAAGGATGAGAATATGAGATTGAGAACAGACAAGTTAAATAGTCAATATCAAGTATAATCAAATGTAAAATAATAAACAATATCCAAATCAATAATATACACATGCACACTTCCATACAATAGAAACCAAAGGTGAATCGCCTGATTGAGGCGATCAATAAACAATTTTGAATAAATAGAAAACAAACGTTAAATACAAGAAGCTAAAATGAGCAATTAATTAAAATATCATAAATCAATCTCTACAGTTATAATGACAAAATCAGAGAAATAAAATAATTGGTCAAACGCACGAGGCAAATAAATAAGATAACAGCAATGGATGAAAGGGAAACAGGAATCTCAAGATTCCGCAGTAAGTTAGTTGGATGGGCGAGCTAAAATAACGAAAAGGTCGATAGACAACAGCTTCTCCAGAACGTCAAAATGAGGCTGATATGTATTCCCATTTCTCAAAAGCTCAATTTCAGAATTATCTCCACCGCTATCGATTACATAGGGTATGGGCCTCAATAAGTGGATTTGCTAAACCGGAAGTGCGTTTGTACACAATAAAGACAAATAAAAACGCTACACTCTATATAAAAAAAAAAAAACAGAAGGAATATGTTGGTTAACCGCACTATCACGTTGATCTAATGATTAATTAGATATTGAGCCCTGGTCCTCACCGGCACGCTTGTCTCCTCGGGAGATCAATTCTTCACCAATCGATACCGACTGCGTAAGGTGATAGGCAATTTACAGGTATTTCTTACGCCTTAATTAAATTGCGCGCCAAATACAATTCGATCGCCTCACTATTATTTTGAGAAAATGACACTGCATGGAAATGTCTATATGCGTAAAGCAAGTGGCAAACTTAAAACATTCCCACTGATAAAACTTTCGTAGTGCCCTTCATACAATCGCTTGACTTCGTCCTGATATTATTAATTACAAATTGTGTACATCTAACCGATGAAGAATTTTCTTCGAGTCAATGGCGAGAAGTACGTAACCTTTCGTCGTTTAAAGTGCAATCACACGTCGACGCGGGCGTCATGATTGGCACAATAGTATGGGATTAAAAAGGCAAAGTGCAAAAGTCGTCACACCCACATCTAAAATCGGTTGGAATGATAGATAATTTGACGACGCAAATGATTCTTTTTAGAAATTCAAGTAACCAATAGTAGGAAAAACTATGATGTTTACAGTTTGATAATATTGAGAATTGAAAGGAGGGGGAAGATCAACTACATTAATTGTAAACAAATGAATTAGCGGAATTAGTAACATTATTATATGTAATAAAGGGGGCTTCCTCCCTCTGCGCCCTTCGCTCGACAACCCCATTTATTATTATTTTGTTCATTGTTTTCTTTTATTTTAAACATATACCTTACTTATATGGGTGTAAGTGTCAATATGGGGGGTGGGTATCTCTAAATTTTCTATTGTTTTAAATTAATTTTTAATTTTTTAGATCTGCATCATAATATTCAAAAGCAGAGATTTATTTATTTTACTATCATGACAATAACTTTTGTGTGAAAATCTCACAGACCAAAATAAGGTCAAAAAGTATGGACATTTTTAGTTCATTTATCATTCATATATTTTTATATTTTAAATTTTTATTTAAAATGAATTAAAAGATGGTCATTAAGGGGACTTCTTTGAACCACATTGCCCGATTTTGGCCACTTTTCTACCTTCCCCCACGTAGATCAACGTGGCCATTAATCGAACCCCTCCCCTCTCCTAAACAAACGACGTGGTTTATGGAAAGCCCCTTAGGGCCTATGTCACGTGATCAATGGAGGGGTCAATAAGAGCGTATGTTACATGACTGAGGGGGTCATATGATTGAGGTGAGTTAAGAAGGGCGTATGGTCAATGGGGGTCTCATGATTGAGAGGGATGAATAAGGGCATATGTCACATGAACTGAATTCTTGACGTAATTTCACTGTCCCTATACAGCAAAAAATTGTGGGTATAGACAATATTAATAACTAGATTTTTGAGCTACTTTAAAAAAAAACTGTTTAATTTTTAATATTTTAAATTTCATCTGCAGTGAATTATAAACGACTATTTATGATCTCTACAGGTTATTAGCTTGTAAGAATACAAGTACGCAAAAAAGTGTTGATAACAAAGTAATTTTTGTTCCTTTTTACTTTCTTGTGAAAATCGCTGAGAATTGGGTAAGATAAAATGACAAAAACCGTGCTGAAGAGAGAAAAATTTTTTCAAGTTACGTAGTCTATTACTCAACGTGATCTAATTGTTATATTTGGAAAGACGTAACTATTACCTTTGAAGAAATTGAATAGCAAAAAAGCTGTTGGCTGCTAAGATGAGTCTAACATTTCGACAAACGGCGAGTTTAGATAAGGCAATGAAGCGTGGATTGATTCAGTGAGCTATGACCTGCAACCGTTAACAATAGCAATTACTCATTTAACTTTTACCTCTGGTAAAATTTGGTGATATGTTTATTAGTCTCGATAGGAAAAAATTTCAGTAAGATTAATAGTCATTGCTCCTCGATTGTCCCCAAACTTACATTTTTGGAAATATCATTATGAAATGAAACAAGTATTTAAAAAAAAAGTTTCTCATATAGTTTTTTCCCAATCCATTGCATGATAGCGCCGCCTATGGCGTTAACCTTTTGTTCAGGTGTGTGAATGTTAGTGTACTTCAAACGTTCCAATGAACAAGTTGTGAATGTTCACTGGCGTGAAGAAGAAAACTTGAATTATTGAGAATCACCTGGCAATGAGAGTCAGCATTATGCAATGCGAACATGTTTGCAACTCGACTTAAGGTCTACGACCAAGTACGTAATCCCAGGATGGGCAGTTGGCACTCACTGGACAGTGAAAATGGAATCTACATACACGACTATTGTCTCGTCGTGGGCGTCAAGGTGCCAGAAGACAAGGGCGATGTGATCCTTCGCATTTGCACGTAATGTCGATTATCGCATCCAGTGCGAACCAGGGACGCATTCCAAGCACGGACGTGCCGAAACTTCGGCAAAACCCGAAAAAAAAACTGTCCTCTTTATACAATAATATTATCCTGGAAATTACCTTTTTTAGTTTAATATTATACTGGATGATCTCGAAATCATCATACAGGTTTTATTATAATAATACATGAACAAATTCCTTGTATGAAAAAAAAAAAAAAAAAAAAATTTGCACACCTCATCACGCTTATCATACACTTAGCGCACAGAAATATTTAAGCCTCGCGTTGTCCGGGAAGTTGTCACAGATATTTTATTATTCAAAAAAACAAAAGTTGTACTAAATTGTGCTAGATTTGTGCCTAATTGTGCCGTAAATTATTTTTCGGAAAAATCAAAGTGAGCTAAAATTGCAAAAAAAAAAAGTTTTTTGGCGCAGCATCGACATAATTCATTAAAAAATAAACAAAACCAGACTTGTATTTTCGAAACTAGATCAACTTTTTGCAACTTGGAATACATTTTTTCGCTTCAAAAATGCAATTTTTAAAAATTTCTTAGGTACTTGGCACTTAGATATAAGTTTTAAAAAGTACGCGTTAAATTCCTTCAGTTAAAGAGACTTGACAATATTGAATTAAAAATATTTGAATATCTAATTTTGAGTAGGAATACTGGATACAGTAAAGAATATAGAAAGGTACATCAATAGCATTAACGTAGGGGCGGCTTAGAGATTTCCGGGGCCTAGGACTATAATGAATACGGGGTTCCCTCAAGAGCAGCAAAATATGATCATTTTATGAATATAAATAAAAACTATGTTGTTATTTTTATAATTTATTATCGCAAATATTGTTCCTTTGGTACTTGTATAATATTGAAAACTACAAATTATTATATAATTAAAACTAGTTTTTTCTGGATTTTACACAATTGGTTCTGGGCTGTAGTCCCTGCTAGCCCCCCCCCCCCCCCCCCCCCCCCTCCCCACCTTAATCCGCCACTGGCTCTATCTCATAGATATATGTTATTTATTTATTTAGGAGTAAATTTGGGGAATATGCACTACCCATCAGAATTTATCAGATCACCTATTTTTCGATTATCTTTTAATTTCTCTTAATTACACATCAATGATTACATTTTTTCTTTCAAGTTAACTATCAAGATTATGCTTAAAATTAACTCATTAATTGTTTTGTCTATTTTTAAATAAGTTATTGTAATAAAACGCAAAATATCAACATTTTATAAAAATAGCAATAACTTTTGAAAGACTGAACATTTTAAAAATTTCTTGGAATCATTTTAAAGGCAAATTTCATTATAATCTGAAAAACTTATTGGTATAATTTAAAAATTACTACCTTGCATTGTGTAAGGACTTAAAGTTGTCTCAAAAAAAGTTAGACATATTTGAATATTTTTTTGTTCAGATAAATATTTTGATATAATAAAGAAAATAATTAATCATGAAGTTTCTGCAAAAATATATTAAACTTTACATTCACTTAATTTTTATTACTATTTCCCTACTGATCAGGAAATGATTTTAAATTTAAGCTCTTGTACAATGCAAAGGAATAATTGTGTTCAGAAGATTTTATAGAAATTTAACATTAAAATAAGACCAAATAATTAAAAAAAAAAAACTTATTACTTCAAAAATTAATGATATTTCCATAAAAAATTGAGATTCGATATATTTTGTAATATCTTCTTAAAAAATAGAACAGTCACTGTGTCCTGGGTTAATTTTAATCGGAGTTTTGATGGCTCTTAACTCATTTTAAAGAAAAAATGTAATCTTAGATGCAATTAAATTTAGGATAACTTAAATCATCATTGAAAATAGGTGATTTTATATTTCTTCTGGGCAGTGTATATGACTAAGGTCACGCCTCCCATATGCCCTAAAATAATAATAGTGAATTTGGATTCATAAGGAGATAGAAAAAGATAGATGGGGGTCGGCGAGAGTTCAAAAGGAATAGAGAAGTGTGGATTAAAAAAGATTAGAGAGAATTGTGATTGACAAGATGATACAAAAAGGTATAGAACAGAATGGGCATGAGATAGAATGAGATAGAGAAGTAGATTGAAATAGATAACAATGAATTGAGTTTGACAATGAAATAAACTAGCTGTGAAGTTGTACCAACTTTTGTACTCATTCAATGAGCACTTTGCTTCCTGTAAGCAAATATGATTTGCTTCCTCATAGAGGAAGCAATAAGAAGTTTATATATGTTTTCAACATTTCTTGTTAATTTTAAATAATAATTTTTAATATTGACATACATCGCTTAGACACAAAGAACCTTCATTTTCTTTACATCAGCTTTAAATTTTAATTATTTCAGAAATTATAGTCGAAAAATTAGTTTTTTAAAAATACAATTAACCATAACTTTCTTATTTCACAATTAAATGCATTCATCATACAGGTCAATCGATTCGTCTCGACATAAAGAATATTCATTTTCCTTACGTCAACTCAAGATTTTGATTATTTGAAAATATAGAGCGAAAAATTAACTTTCAAAATTATAAATAAACATAACTTCCTTATTTTTTTAATGAAATGCATTAGTCATATAGGTCAATCGATTCGTCTCGATGAAAGGAATCTTCATTTCCCTTACACCAGCTTTAAATTTTCAATATTTGAGAAGTTATAGTGGAAAAATGAATTTTACGAAAATTATAAAAGTACATAAAACTTTTAAAATTAAATATTTTGTGAAACCCTTGTAAGAAATTCAACTAAGCATATAGTGGAATAGCTATGCAAAATTTCATCAATTTATCTCTACGCGTTTTCAAGAAATTGCTGGATCGTGACACACACACACATACGCACACACACACACACACACACATCCGGACATCTTTTCAGATCATCATATTAGATATATTGCCCTTGAAATATGTTCAAAAAAACCTTTTTTAGGAAACTGGATTTTGTCACCACTACATAGCTTCCTCTACGAGGAAGCAGAAGGGATAGAGAACTGGTGATTGAATGAGATTAAAGAATTGAAAGAAATAAGAGCGATTTTGAGTAACAAAGAGATAGGAAGAGATACACTGTAATAGGCGAGAGATAAATCGAGATATAAAAGTGCAGATTCAAAGAGATAAAGGAAACTTTGATTGAAAAGGTTATAAAAAGAGATAAGTGTGGATTATATAAGCGAGAGGTAAAGAGGAATAGAAAAGTGTGAATTTAAAAAGATAAGCGTGGATTTGGATTAATATGGAGATAGAAAGAGATAGGTGGGTATAAGCGAAAGGTAGAAGTAGATAAAGAATCTTTATCCCTTTCCATCTTAGGGATAGAAAGAGATAAAAATGTACAGGATTTCTATCTCTTTACTTCCAGCAGAGATAATTCACGAATTATATAGTAAATTTAAATTTCTTGTGTGATAAATATTTCTTCTTTGTACCATATAAAAAAAAACTTTCCTTTAGTATTCAGTATAAAGAATGATTTTTTAAGCGTCAAAAATATGTCAAGGTCATATAAAAACATGTGAATCAGACTATATGGTTCGAACATCACTAGAAATTGGGGAAATATCTTAGGATGTAACTGAATGATCTCTAGTTAACTAAGGACATAAATAAGTATCAATGACACACTATACCAAATCTACATCTTGAATTCGGCGAATATCTAGATCCTTATAAATAGCTATCATAACCTTCAAGGCGTTTAATTTGGTACTTTATCAAATTAATGTTTACGCCATTAACTATCAACAAGACTTTCAAACCTCGAAAGTCTATTAATTAATGACTTCACTCCCAGGGCCCATTAAAAGTTCTTCAGAATTATAGGTGTTAATTGCGATGAAAACGGTATTATTATTCCTGCTTTATGAGACATTAAGAATTTTTAATTGCTTCGGAAGTGTTAAACAATGTGTATAATGCATAAGGTAAGCACACCAGTAATCGTCACCTTAAGCAAAATTTGAAATATTTTAAATGCTTGTAATATTATACAATTCCGATTTTCGTAATTTATTGAATTGATTAGAATATAGTTTAAAAAATATAATTTGGTTTGCTTAACATGATATTTAATGATACTTAATTTATATTCACGATTAAAATTCAAACTTACTGTGAAGTTGTATCAACTTTTTTTCTCATTCAATGAGCACTTTGCTTCCTCGAAGCAAATCTGATTTGCTTCCTCATAGACGAAGTATTAATTAATTAATTAATTAATCAAACGAATTAATGATAGGTTACATGAATCTTGTCAACAAAAAGAAAAGTTTATTTTTTTACATAGCCTTAAATTTTGATTATTTGAGAAGTTATAGTCGAAAAATTAATTTTCGAAAATTACAATAAAGTATAACTTTCTTATTTTTTAATGAAATGCATTAATTTATAATTATAATTAATTCATTTTAATGTAATATATTTTATAATTTTTTCTCGTGACATCTGCTTTAAATTTTAATTATTTGAGAAGTTATAGTCGAAAAATGAGTTTCACTTATCCAGGGTGTCCCATCACCTATGAACGAGCCGGTACTGGGTGATAGAGGACATATAAAGAAACAGAAAAGTCCTCTAGCAAAATTTCTTTTTTTGTCCTCTATCATCCAGTACTGGCTCGTTCATAGGTGGTGGGACACCCTGTATTATAAAAGTACGCAAAACTTGTAAAATTAAATATTTTTTTAAACCCTTGTAAGAAATTCAATTACTTATATATAGTGGAATAAGTGTGCTAAACTGGATTTTATCACCACTACAAAGCTTCCTCTATGAGGAAGCAATTATTGGAAAGAGTCCAATGAGATACTTATGGACACATCTGACAGTATAGAAAGCTCGACTTCGATCAAGGTGAGCAATAATTCTCATGGTGAGATTGGTGAGTCAGACGAGTGTAATAAAATAGAAAAACTTTAGCTCAGATGTAATGGGACCCAGAACTCCGGCTGCTTATCCTAAATGGTAAAGATTTATATCTGTATTTATAGATGATTACTCTCGTCTAGCAATGGCTTATCTAATGAAGGCGAAAAGTGAGACAGGACTTTTTCTAGAAATGTTTGTTAAAAGAACTAGAAATGTATTGAGGTATGACGTGAAGGTGTGTTATTTAAGGTCAGATCAGGACACAGAATATACAGGGTGTCCCACCACCTATGAACGTGCCGGTACTGGGTGATAGAGGACAAAAAAAGAAACAGAAAAGTCCTGTAGCTAAATTTGATCTGGGTCTTAGTTTGGACAAAATAAAGCTTCAAAGTTGGGCATAATGTACCAATCAGAAGCCAGATTTAGCAACCACTTGTTTGTCACATAAGTGTTAAGATAGTGTGCGTGATGGCGATTCACTTCAGGCGGTTCACTTCTCGCGACTGATTGGTTCATTATGCCCAACTTTGAAGTTTTATTGTGCCCAAACTAAGACCCAGATCAAATTTTGCTAGAGGACTAGCAAAATTTCTTTTTTTGTCCTCTATCATCCAGTACTGGCTCGTTCATAGGTGGTGGGACACCCTGTATTATAAAAGTACGCAAAACTTGTAAAATTAAATATTTTTTTAAACCCTTGTAAGAAATTCAATTACTTATATATAGTGGAATAAGTGTGCTAAACTGGATTTTATCACCACTACAAAGCTTCCTCGTAGACGAAGCAAATAATGCAAAAATGCGATAGTTATCGTCAGGGAAAAAAATGGGTGTTTGAATAATTGAAACTTTCATTCGGTGACAAGATATTTAAACTTGTTAAAAATCATACTTTTTCATACGGAGGCAACAGAAATGTTTGTTTTATGGAAAATATTACGCCGTCTAACGATAACTAATGCAGTGACAATTTATTTTATACGATGTGTTTACAATACTCTGAAATTGAAATTATTTACTTTTCCATAACACACTGTGAGTAAATGTTTCTCTTTCCTAGTCAATATATCATTATGTTATTAAGTTTCCTCTTAAAAGTATTCGATATTGTTACTTCACTAATTATACATAATTAAAAAGAAAGAGTGTCAGCAAATATGTAAGAGGAGTTAGTTTCCCTTCGTTAGAAAACGCAATTGTTACATTCATAGTTTTATTGCTAATTATAAATATTAATTCAATGCCACCGTAGTAACGTCATCTAATGAAGGTTAAGTGAAAACGCCTTTTTTATTGACAAACGATATCACTATTATCTTCACTTTCTCGTCGTTGCCTTTTCGATTTTTCCGTTACAAAAATTGGCGAGTACCTAAGGTTACGTAACGGTTACGCGCCACTTTCCCGACATGCACTAAGAGAAATGCTTGTTCAAAAACGAATATATATTTATTCAAAGGCGAACTTAAGTAAAGGATTGCTTTCTTCCTGAATAATGTAGTTAAGAATGCAATAATGATCTTGAAATCGCACCTCAGGCATTCTTCAAATTCTCTCTACATCAATAAGAATAAATTGAAAGTGTGACTTAACAAGGGCCTAAAATAAAAAGAGATGCATGAATATTTCTTAAATTTCACTTGATCTAAGTTTCATTTGGCCATCGATTTTTGTCCTAAATGTTGTTTTCTATATTTTTTACTATATTGAATAGTTACTTTCCAGAATTTTCATTTGTCGGAAAAACAAGAAGATAATGTAATTTTCACTTTTATGGATTCGCATTTATCATATTTTTCATTTACCCATATTATTATTCGACATCATTTTCATATTTCTGAATGAACACATAACATAACAAAATAGAGATTATGTCAGTTGACAATTCGGATAAATAAAAATTTAATTTAATTATAAATAGGTAGGTACTATTTTATTTTCAAATATTATTTCAAACAATTCCGTTTAATCGAAATGCATATCTTTAGCGTGAAAAGTAGAAAGTAAATCATGAGATGAAATACATTATATTGGACGGCTAACATTACTTAGTGTTATTTCTCTCTAGCTATCAATTATTAATATAAAAAAAGAACATAAATGATCTTACTGGATTGAATTAAATACATAGCTCGTGATGTATGCAATGACTGTCAAAATAAATAATTTTCAGTAACTTTAGCATTCAGCTTTTATTAAAGAGTTATGATTGAATTTGATTCTGCGGCATTTAACTCGCAAAAAATGGTTTTTATAGACCGTATTTTATTTGCATAGCTTACAATTTCTTTAGCCTAGCGCTAGCATGCATAGATAATATTAGACATAGACGTAGATCATCCCTAAGTCTTCACACGTATCGTTCAATAATTTTACATCTATTAAACACTAATGCACAAGAATTTTCTTAATCAAGCAGCAATATCTTATTCCAGGATAAGATGAACGGTAATAATCAGCACGTGTAAAAAAAGCGCATAATACTGAGGAACACGTAATCGTAACCAGTATTGTGCTCTCTGCCCTCATACAAACATTCCCGCGAGGACATCACCTCGAAAGGAGGTTAATCGCATGAAAGGCTGAGCATAGGAACGCAGCGAACAGAGTTCATGTCGCTAACTTTGTAAAAAATTGCTCATTCACTCCCTACCTACATATGTTGAGTGATAAAAATGTTAGAATTTTTTTCTGTGAATATTGTTTCTTATAGAGTTTAATATGTACAAGACATCAAACGTGCGGGCGTTTACTTTTTTTTTTAATTTTATAATCGATAATTGCTTATTACTTATTTGTAAATAATGATATTTTATTTCTTTTTTTTTCAAATAGATGTAATTTATATGGTTTGTCAAATTTCAGTTTTATTTCAATAATGGTTACATGATATGAAATTTAAAAGCAACCTATTTTCTTAAAATAATGTCAGATGATAGGTATATATATTTTTTTAAATTTCCCTACTTTTTTGAAAATTAAATAAAAGTTGTGTTATATTGTACTAGATTTGTGCCCAATTGTGCCGCAAAATATTTTTTGAAAAAATAAAAATTTCAGCCTTTTCAAAAAAAAGTTTTTTGGCTCAGCACTGAATTTTTTTTTTCAACAAAACAAAAATTGTGCTGAATTGTGCTAAGTTTGTGCTCAATTGTGCCGCAAAAAATTTTTCGAAAAAATCAAAATTTTTGCTAGCCGACCACAACAAAACATCCCCGAGACACTTTTAGCTCAGACTTATAATTTCGAAACTAGATCCACTTCTTTGAATTTGGAATAAGTTTTTTTTTGTAATCTATTAGTAATAATTTAGTAACTGATACCTTTACCGTATATTATATTTTTTAAAAAAGCAAGCAGACCAACACGTGCACTACGCGCACGATTATTTGTTTACTTTCTTACAACTTCAAGTTATTAAAAAATCCTTTACATCACTTTTTTTCAAGAGGTTTCTAGGAATTATAGTAGATTTTGACAATTTTCAAAAAAGTTCTATCTGTTTCTACCTCTTTACTTCCAAGAAGGATAATCCTATGATTCTAATTTGCAATACCACAAAATATTAAGTTAGTTTTATCTAGTGAGGTTGCTACCTACTAATGATTTTATGAGAAAAGAAATCAGTTGGTGGATGGTCGATAAGGCTCACTCTGCGGTTTTTTCCTCAACCTGAACATCAACTTTATCGACTACTGAACAAAGTGAGCCCATTCATTATGAACAGTTAAACATGCAAATATGTTAACCATGTTAATTAGTTTCGAAAATCTTAAAATAAAGTAGTTCAGAAATCTGTAGAATCAAGATTATTCGAAAAGACAGATTTCATTGCATAATGGACGAGAATTCAATGTGAGAATGAGCAAATTCTTTAACGAGTCATCATCATACCGTTCGAGTGCCTAACATTCAAATACATGTGAGGAAACACGTATCTATATAGTTGGGGAAATCCCGCCTCGAATATCGCCAGCGACGCGACACTCACTTTATAACCTTTAGAAATTTATTTTTTACGTTTATAAGTTTATACATTTATACCATTTATTCGTTTATATAGATAGTATTCCAAAAACAAAGGAATTTAATAAGTGTAACAAGTGATTACGAGCCTCGCTCTAGATCAAGCGTCAAGGACCTGGAGTGCGGCAATCGCTGCAGAGTCACTCTATTATTTCATCGGCTATTGTTCTTGTCCTCTAAGGTTAAGGTCGTGTCAGATTTGTCAGACCTATGCTTGTACTTGTACAGAAAGGCACTAAATTTTAAGATTTCAACTTCAATAAATGCTAAGTTAAATAGAGTAAAAAAAAAATAAGCGCTTCAATTAATTCTGACTTATCATCTTTCTGAAAAATTAATACAGTCAACAATGACTTACCGCACACTTTCTATAGTGAACACTTTGATTTATTGCATACTCGAAGAGACCCGAAGAAGCCCGAAGAGGTCCCAAAAAGATCTGAAGACTTCCGACAATATTGGTATCTCACTCATTCGTGCGCAAGAGGTATGGCTTAAAAAGTGTGCCGTAAGACAGTTTTTCGAATTCAACTAATGTACGATAAGTCAGAGTATTCAGAAGAGTACTTGGAAGAAGTATAATATCACCTGAGATCAAGAAATTAAATATTAACATCTAAACAATGCCGCCTTACGTCTAAACGTCCGATAGTTAAATATCCATTTGTATCCGTTTATCCAGTCAGTATATGTAGTTTAATTATGTAATTTGAATTGAAAGATATTCGACCAGCAAAACGTTAGATGAACTAAATTTATTTTTAATTAAAATTGTATACAGTTAGAATACTGAATGTTGTGAAAGAAATTGCATACTTTTAAAACCCAAAAAAAATTATGAGATTACTAGCTGGTAAAAGATACTCAACGACAACAGATCTGCTGTTATAAATTTAGACTCACCTGAAATAAAAATAAAAATATGATATGATAAATATTACTCCATCTTTTAGAGTTTTGTTTTTACAGTTTTCTGATTATCTTCGGTTGCGAAAACGAATTCTGACGAATAAAACTGTTGTAGAGTACGTAGCCTCTAATTTACCATAAATTCTGATTGATCCTAATCTAATGTGATATTCTTAAAAAAATGGCTCTTCAAGTTTGTTTCGATCATTTTATACAAATCATTGTTAATAAATCTGATAAATCAGAACTCCTTTCATAGTCGCAGATTTAATAAAGTGTACAAAAAATATTCTTATGTTGAAGATTAATTACCTCAAGGAAAATAATGATTTTGACATCGATGGCTCCTAATAGAAAATGCGTAACTTTTGATTTTATACTTTGTCAGATGAGTGGAAGTCATAAGATAGAACTTTTCTATCTCTTCCAAGCACCTATCCATTTTGCATCCCCAAAACGCTATCTCTTCCTATCTCTTAGTTTATTTATTCGCAAAAAAATGTATTTCTTTCTATCCCTAAATCTATCTCTCTTGCTAGAAATTTGTATCTTTTTCTATCCCCAAGGCTATTTCTTTCTTATTAACTTATTAATCTTCATATTTTAAACATGTATAAGAATTTTATAATTACAATATTTCATACATACAGTAGAATGCAGGAATACCTTCCCCATGAAGTTGTCTGATAACTTGATTCCGCTGCGTTATCATGGGGGAAGGCATTTCTGCATTCTACTCTACATATTATTCTAATAATACCTCCAACGTATATAACGCTGAAAAATCCGCATCTGTAGGGACGCAAGCCCGCGCGCACGGAGTTTGCTGTCTAGCGCTTAGTTCACTGAGTTAGCGACCGACTTAGGAATTATGCGGTAAAAATCAATATCACTCTTCCATGCTATCTCTTTGAATCTCCTCTTTTCTATTCTTTTCTAAATTCGTTTCTATCCCTTTCTAAACAAATTTGAATAAAAAAAGAATATTGAAACAAAAAGAAAGACTTTCAAGAAGATAAGTTTAGAAATAGGTTGGGACAGAAATCAGGGGATTGAAACACATAACGGTAAATGTCGATTGACAAGGAAATATAACGAGATAAATGAGGATACGGGAGTGATTGAAAGGTATAGAAAAGTGGAGATTTTGAGAGAGAGAAAAAAAAAGATTGGTGCGAATTTTTATTGACAACAAGATAGAAAGGTATAGATGATAATAGGCGAGGGATAGACTGGAATAAAGAAATGGGCATTAAATGAGATAAATAAGAGGAAATTGTGATTGACAAGGAGAGGGAAAGGGATAGACAAGTATAGGCGAGAAATAGGAAAGAATATAGATGTGGGTATTGAAAGAGATAGGTGTGGATGTGGATTGAGATGGAGATAAGGAGAGATAGACAAAAGTTAGAAAAAAGGAGATTCAAAGATGTCGATATAGATTTCAATGGAGACAGAAAGAGATAGAAAACTGGAGATTAAAAGAGATAGATGGAGATAAACGAGGGATAGAAGGAGATAGAAACGGAAAGGATTTGTATCTCTTTACTTCTAACAGGGCTACGCAGCTATGCTGTAACCAGAGGAGATTAGGGCGCTATTGGCTGGTGATATTCTAGGCTTCCTAAGTAGGAATTTCGCCCGATTTTTATTTGTAAATCGACTGTAAATCGAGCATGAGTTTCATGAATTTAAGAGAACGTGTTCCTTAAGGCCAATAGAGCCTTAAGTAAATTTGCCACCTTTTAATTTAATAATAAAAAAAATTATAAAACATCTGTAGAAGTAGAGTTGCAACATGCTTGTAATATAAAAGTTACAAGGTTTTAAGTTATGCACTGCTTAAAAGTTTCAAAATCAGTACCAGCGCTCTCTAAACTCCTTTAGCACACGATTAATTAATTGAAAGAGTGTATCACTGGTATAGCGATAAAACAGGAACCTAGGATTTTGATGTTTGGATACTGTAAACAATCCATCACCATTCCTGTCAAGGGATAGATTATACTCTATGAATCTCATGTAAATTCTTTAGCGGCGATAGATTTGTTGACTACAGATTGCCTTGTTGTGCAATTTTGATGAGAGAATAATTTCTCATGATGCGGGCGCGAGTGTCGAAACATTAGTAAGAATAAACACACATTCTTGACTATCAGCAAAAATCTCCTTCATTGATTCATAGACCGTGAAATCGCAGAATATATTACTAATTTTAATTTGATTAATAAATTGTGAATCGGCCTGTAAATCTTGCCAAATACAACAGAATGATACATTCATGTTAATTGAAACACTCGTTCCACAAATTCGCGTTGACCTATAAAATAATAGCATAACATAGTATAAAACAGCAAAGCAGCTTAACGGTGTCAAAGACTAAGAATAATATTACAACGATGAGGTTGTACTTGAAAAGCGCATCCAACAATTAAATTAACTGCGTGAAGATTGCCGTTGATCAAGAAACTTTTGATCTTGCGTAAAGTAGCAGCTAATTCATATTAACATGCATGTAGTCACGATGTATGTATATATGGAAAAAAAAGGCTGCTACGAGTAGCAACGAGAATGGTTATGATACTGGTGATAACTTAAAGGGGAATCTCGTAAACTGAGGTTAAGAAATGTTGGTATTACACAATCGTTAGTTTAAACGTATATGGGAGAAGTTCTAATGACCGGCTGTAAATCTGACGTTATAACTTTTTCCCTAACAAAGAAGAGAATTTTTTCACTGATTGTCCGGTACTTTAGTATCTTCATTAATTACGTAAGGTCGATTTTACAAATTTGACAACCCTCTCTACTAGAACGCAGCAATTTTTAAGATGTTGGCAACCCCCGTTCTAGAAATATTTACTGTATGTATGAAAGAATATAGAATTGCTAAAAAATAATATGCATATTCCCTATTTCCATGCAGATAAAATTTTACAATTTAAATTATAATTGTTAATTACATTAACACTATAATTGTATGAATAAATATTAGGTAAATGAAAGAATAAAAAATGCGAATTCTTACAAATCAAAGTTTGGAAATGTAAAAATTAAACCAACAATTTGACAGATACAGTAGAAGACATAGAGAATAGCATTTACGAAAAATAGAGATTATGTTGAAAATTCGGAGAAATAAAAATTATGATAAATAGGTGTCCGGTAACTTGATTTGTGATTTGTGATAAAAAGTGATAAGAAATTGAAAAATTAAAATTGGGGGATGGGTGTCTCCACTAGCTTCACCCGACGTATTTCAAAAACGATTGGTGCCTCTGACTGAATTCTGTAATGTCCCCTACATTAATGCCTTCCCCTAGTTACTTTTCATTTTTTGAAAGTCGCTTTCACTCTATTATATTAGGTGAACTGTGTCCGAATCAGCTAGTTAAACCTTTCAATTTAGATTTACTGATGACGAAAATGATAGCGAAAATTGGCGACTAGTCGATTTTTATGTTGAAAACCATGAAAAAAACCATAATCATAACTCTTTACCAATTTCCTTTACCATTCCCCTTGACATTCCCTTTACAATAATTTTCATATAGAATTTAAAGAACCATGGTATATATGGGTTTTTTAAAAATTAAAATCGATATAGTTGATAATCTCGGAAACTATCACTCTCAGAAAAATATGTTTAAAACAAAATATGTGTATTTCGATAAGATATATAATTTATTTTTGAAGAATAATTAAACATTTTGCATATTAATGAAGATAATCGCAAAAAACCATGATTTTTAATGGTTTTTTCATGGTTTGCACCATAAAATCAACTAGTCGCTAATTTTCACTATCATTTTCGTAATCAGCGCGTCAAAATACATAAGTATACAGAGTTTAAACAAAATTAGAGGTCTACACTAATCGGAACTTTATCCAATTATTTTATCATTTGTGATTAAAGTGATTCAAGAGACATTGTGGTTTGACATTTGCAACGACTGACAGTTTGCCAGCCCCAACTTATTTACAGACTGCAGACTTTCATATTGATTTATAAAATGGGATTTCTATATCGATATTAGTCTTTTCCTAAAAAGGTCATGCATTTCGGCCAACTTCATGTGTAACCTTGGAGCTATTTTCATGCAGAGTACGCTTACCTTATTGGTCAATTCATTTTGCGCACGGATTTGCATTGTCATTTCAGTGTCTAATGACGAAATACGCGTAGTTAGTCTAGTAGTTATAATAAATGACCGACCGAGACCTTCAATTAAAAAATCTCTTTAGACTAGAAAATTTACTCAACAAAGAGAATTTTTATATTTGCATTGGTTTACAATATCCTATCAATAAGTGTCGATATTGAAAAGACTTCTCGTGTTTACGTTCTGACTGAATTAATCACTTGATACCAAGTACCCAATTCCGTTTGCTGAATAATAATTGGTTCATGCATCCAGAAGTGTAAAAAATGTTAGACAGATGCCTTTACCTTCGATGCGGCCGAGAACCCGCTGATCGAAAGGACAGACGCTTCAGGGTGAGAGAAGTCCTCTTTGTCTCGGGTTCAGTTTAGTCAGTTCAGTCAATTCATGCATGCCGAACAAGTCAGAGAGTCAGTTTTTCATGAGACGATCAACATAAAAAGCCTTGCCCTTGCACGCTTTCGTAGCTCCTAAAAATCACTCGGGGCACATTCCGTTCGGGTTAAAATTTATAAACGTCCCATGTGACTGGAGTCTGTATGCCAAGGTCCTCTCGACTTAAAGAACTGCATTAATTATACATATATTATTGGCAGAGAAGGCGCCGAGACAAAATTACTGACTTTTGCTGTATCCCACATAAACGCGGGAGGTTAATGGCGTGGGCTAAATTCGAATACGACCCGTTCTCTAGAAAAATCACTTAAGGCGACTTAGCTATCAGATTGTTAACGAAGTTTTTAAAATGTCTTTTTAATGTCTAAAATACATTTTTAAATCAAGTAATTTACATGAAAAAAGTAAAATAACAAATTTTTTCATATCTTAAAATTTCTAAAAATCTCTTTAAATTTCATAAACTCCATGAAAACCAATAAAGATATATAGGAAGAAATAGAGAAACGGGATTGATGGGAAAATGAACATTATATTAATAAATAGGAGTTCGGAGAAATAAAAGTTGTGGGAAGTAAATATTCGAAGAAATACAAATTTTGTAAAATAAATATTTGATAAATTAACAATTCAAATAAATAAATTTAAGAGAAAATTGGTGTTCGGTAAAATAAAAATTAGGTAAATTTGATTGTGGGGAATATTTGTACATTTGCATACCGCGTGTATTCTAAATCCTTATTGGCTGTAATATAAAAACAAAAGAGACTTGTTGCGAGAATTATTATTGATAGTATTTTTCTTTCAGCACGTGTAGTCTGATTTCGTGAGTAGAGTAATTACATAAATCATCGCCGTCTCGTCATTAATTCGGCGCGCGCATTACGACAAAGAATGCGTAACAATCGTAATATATTATCGCGGAAAAGAGATAATAAAGGAGTGTGATTGGAAAGCGAACAATGGTCAGCTGGGTATATTATCAATGAAGGCGTATTCACTCTTGACAGCATTTGTACAGATGTAGACTTTAGCACGTGGGTTGAATTGACGAAGATAAATCATAACGAGACGGAAGGATTACGAGTATGTCTCGGCCGCGGTGCGACAGGTCCATTGATCATATATTAGGATATGATAGGATGATGAGCCCAACGGGAAAGGCGAAAGACGACATTCTATTTAGAGCTATTTAACTTATTTCCCTCATTTCTGTGTTACTGGCGACTTCTTATTTTTTTTATATATATAGCTCAACGATCTACCCTTCAGACGAGATCAAATCGATATTTGTATGTTAAGAGCATTTCAAGATATTGTATGGGATTTTAAAGACTTATAAAGAATATCAAGGGATTTTACGATATTTTATTGAATATTTTTTTCGGTGATTTAATATTTTATGGACTTAATAGATTTACGAGATTTTATTGAATTTTTAGGAATTTCAGAAGATTTTATGCGATTTCATGCTATTTTAAATAACTTTGTGGGATTTTATGATATTTTTGTGGATTCTAATTAATTTTAAGGGATTTTAAGGTATTTTATTATAATATCAAATTTTAAGGACTTTTATTTTCAGAAATTTTAAGAGATTTTTTGAGACTTAAGGTAGTGGACCCGATACTCGAACAGTACCCGATAGTCGAACACTGTCAGAGTTATTTAATTTTAAAAAATGATATACATTTTTATCGTTTTCACAAAAAAATTTATAAAATACTTTAATATTTTAAGTTATTATTTAAAATGTAAAAAAAAAAGAAAAAGTGCTACCATCGTTTAGAAAAAAATAAAAGACAGGTTATTGTATTTCGATTTTCATCATCAATCACGTCTTTTTTAAAATTTAAAATGATTTAAATGGAAACGCAATTGTAATATGGTTGAGAAAAAAGAGGTGAGTAAATGTTTTTATTGTTTTTTATATATTTTGGGGGGTGTTCGGGTATACCGTCTCATTTTATGTTAAGGGCGTTGGAGCCAAGTTCTACTCTAAAAATTCGATTTCTTCATTTTACTCAACAAAAATTAAATTTATAATTTTTTCCCTCTGTAGAATTAATCAATTTTTAACTAGAATTATGCGTACAGAGCGAGAAAATATTTAATTCTGATATTCTTTAAGTAAAATGAAAAAATTCAATTTTGAAGCCAGATTTTGAATTCCTCATTTTACGCAAAAAGTGTCAAAATTAAATATTTTTTCTCTCTGTACGTAGTATTATATTTGAAAAAAGATTATCGCTACAGAGCGAAAAATATGTTATGTATAATTTTCGTTTAGTAAAATGGAAAATGGAATTTTGAGCTTAACATTTGGATCCAACGCCCTTAAGTAACCTAAAACCGTACACTGTCGCAATTTTACAATAAAAGTTGAATATTTTCACGGCAATCATTGGTATCATTCTGTCCTATGTTCGTCACGGTAATTTTCAATAGATTTTTAAAAAGTAAGGTATTGACAACATATAATTATGATTTGTTTTCTCAAAGTACATGCGCGCAACTGAACATTATATTTATCTAATACCATTTTTAAATTATGTATAATGAAATTTACACATAGGTTTTCATTGATTTTTTTAGCAATTGTTGGTTCAAATTCTAACTTTAAAATATGATAAGTAAATAACTTATCATTCTTAACCTCTTTCTAATTCGAATTGCACTGTTCGCCTACTGGGTCCTTGCCTGTTTGACAACTGCTCCCAGGGGCAAAAACGCGTTCGACTACTGCTCCTTATGAGTCAATCTTTAAATATATATATATTTTTTTAAGTTAATGTTTAAAAAATCTATATTTTCTTGTTTAAATAGTTCAAAGAATGTTTATCTTTACAACTAAAAGTAGCTTCATACGTTTTTTTCCGAATTTAAATAATTTAAAAATGCTTTTAACTGGGCAGAGTTGACACTAAGGCATTAAGTGTTCGAGTATCGGGTCCACTACCTTAATGGATTTTTGAATAATTTTAAGTACGGGTGATTTTATGAAACTTAAAGGAATTTCATAAAATTTTATAGAATTTTCAGTAATTTTAGGAGAATATCAAGATTTTCTAAAATTTTAAGCCTGTATATTTTACCATGAAATTTTCACAAACTCTGAAACTTCCAAAAATTTTAATTTCCTCACGCAATTTACGTTGGAAACTGCAAGTCAAAACCAATACTGTTTTAATTAAAAATTAAAGAAATAGAGAATTTTTAACCAAAAGTACATCAAAGCGTTTTACTTTGGAAAAAAGGAAATGGAAACAAATTTACATAAGAATATGTGAATGTAGATATCTATTAGTTGCCAACTGTTTATCCACTGTGTAATGTTTTGATGCACTTTTTGATCAAAATCTGATATCCTGGAGTTTATTGTGGATATTTTGAAAGTGGTTGTGAACTTGTTTCAGTTTTTTTTAAATACTTTCTTTATCTTACTGTTTTTTTTATAATTTTTTAAAAAATATGTTGAAATATTTTATTCTGTTAAATGCTAGCATATATAACTATGACCTCTTTAGAAGTTGCGAGGCTAGTGTATACGAACAGACTTGAAGAAATCTTTCTTGATTGAATTCACAAGTTTCCTGTATGTTTTGCGAATGTTTTGTCTTATGTGTAAAAAAAACGTGAAAGCCGAACAAAACAGCCTTAAGAAGGCCGTTAGGAAGTACATTCTGCGGTTTTCCATTGAGTCGAAAATCATAATCCTCAACTCCATTACGTTATCCAGTTAAATGCTTACCGTGACCGAATAGAGATTTGCGTCATAACCGGAAATAATGCGTTACAGATGTGTGCATAATATTAGTATCAGCAGCTTCGGGAACCTTCATTGGTGCTTTACGTAAGGAAAAGTTTCACTCGACAGTGAAATTAGGTACTGTTAGTTGGTTTGCAGTAGAACGAGTCGATTGTATGACCGGAATGAGATTTTAATTACTTCAATAATTTTCGATTTCGACACCACTTGCAAAGTTTATGAACAAAAATAAAAATTTCTTAAAACCTTATTATAAATCGCCTTTTATTATTTATTATTACTTTACATTGTGAAAAAAAAATATAAAAAATCTGCCCGCTTACGCGGGTACATTCTCGTACACACGTCGCGCTTGCGCCTATTTTTATTTAAATTACTACAAAATGGAATGGAATGCAAACGAAAGCTAATTTACTGAAGGTTCTATCGACCTTAAGGAGCACATTCTCATCAGGGCACTCTCGCTTCGCGCTCGACTCTGTTTAACAATATTTTTCATGGTTAAAACGAAAACTACTCATCCTGTTGAACAATGGTAAAGGGGAACTTGTAGATCTTTTTAAGGCCAATAATTATGTTTCTTATCATTTTCTCTGTATTTCGCGTTATTTGGCTCAAAATTTTTAGAATTTTTAAATTAAAAAAAAAGTGGTTTCAAAAATTTTCAAAATGCTCCAACTTTTTGAATTTTTATCCAAAATGGCTGGCCAACGAACTTGACCTTCATTTTGGGACACTAAAAGAGTATACCAAAGGACAATCCAATCGGTCAATTCTTTCGAAAGTTATCGTGCTAACAAACTAAAATCTACAGACAGACAGACAGACACATTTGTAAAAACATGTTTTTCGAGTTCAGTGGGTCCCAAAACGTGGACATTTGATGAAAACTGGGGGGGGTCAAATTTTACTCAAATCTAATACATTCTCTCTGATGAGAATGTAAAAATCTGTCAACAGTTTTGAACTTTTGTTAGAATCGGAGCAAATTTTAAGATTTAAACACTTGAAATATTTTATTTTTACTGTGCAGGTAATTGCGTGCGGCTGTTAGGTGCATTGTGCAACCTGTCGAGGTCTTATTCCATCAAGCGCCCACGCGGAACTCTGCAGCAGACGTTTTGTGTACGATACTAGTTGAAAAAGGTATTTCTATTATAAGACGGAAATCGAAGAACACGAAGAATGAATGTACATAATTTTATTGGGACAAGAGTCATCGGAATTTTAATCGCCTGCGTAATTTTGATCATATTCGTCATTATATGAGACTCTTAAGTGCATATTAGGCTGTAAAAGTGTTGCTTAAGTGTTCAGACACATTAAAAAATTTTCAAACGATTTAAATGGATGACGAGAAATCTTAAGTAAGAATAACATAAGATTGTTATTGGGAGAGTATGAATTTGCCCCTTAACAAATGAACGGAAAATGACGGACATTCTCCTACCAAATACATTAAACTAAATTGAACCTTCGCTAAAGAGTTTTGTTTTCATGCATTTTAATGATAAAATAATAAAACAGAGTGATTTTACAACCAGTCATAAATTGCAAACCTTGGATCGTAATATCATGTAACGTTATTGGTTGCGTATAGCTGCGAAAGGCATTGCGCCGAGTCATTGAGAAAGATCTGGATTAATTTTGCAGGAACTACGTCACCGTCAAACACACATTTTTCATTTTTCATTCTTCTTGTTCCGTGTTGAAAGAGTATCCACAGCACGCGACAAATTGATCATGAATTTCTTACGTGCGAAAAGGTAATCTGTAAATTGGCATCAGTGGAGGGCAGTGCTAAGTCAGGGCCAACTCAAGCCCCAGCACTGATCGAGCGAGATTTAACTTGAACGTTTTCTCAAGCAATCAGGGCCGGCAAACTATGGTTATAGAGTATCTCCATAGATCCATTATCCTTATTGCAATTTCCTTCTCGACGTACCATACAATATGACTACACTTTGTTCAAGACTAATGTTTAATGTCCAAAAAAGTTTTTTCATTATCCCTGACCTTCAAAATTTAAAAGAAAATGGAGGGGTCAATAATCCATTTGGAAGTAAAGAGATAGAAATTCTATCCCTTTCTATCTCTCGTCTATCCCCGACTATCTCTTTTTATCTCTATATCAGTCCGCACCACGCTTATCTCTTTGAATCTCCTCTTTTCTATCCCTTTCTATTTCTTGTCTATCTTCGCCTATCTCTTTCTATCTCCATCTCAATTTACATCAACCGTTCTCTCCTATCGACATCTTTTGTCTATCTCTCTTTGTCTCCATCTCAATCTACGTCCACGCCTATCCTCATCTGTCTCGTTCTATTTCATTATCAATCAACATTTACTGGTATGTGTTTCAATCCTCACATTTGTCTCTCAACCTATTTCTAAACTTATCTTCTTCAATGTCCTTCTCTTTGTTTCAATACTCTTTTTTATTGAAATTTATTTAGAAAAAGGGTAGAAAAGAATTTAGAAAAGAACAGAAAAGAAGAGATTCAAAGAGATGAGTGTGGATGTGAATTGAAATAGGGATATAAAGGAATAAAGAAGTAGATATTAAAAGAGATAAAAGCGAATTAAGATTGAAAGGGTGATAGAAAGTTATAGGCAGGTATATACAGAAATAGAGAAGAGGGGATTGAAAGAGATAGGAGAGAACCGTGATTGGCAATGGAACATCAAGAGATAGAGATCTGGAGATTGAATGAGATTGAGGCGTTGATGTGCATTAATATGGAGATAGAAAGAGATAGACGGGGATAGAAAAGAAGAGGTTCAAAGAGATAAGTGTGGAAAAGTGATATTGGTTTTTACAGCATAATTCCTAAGTCGGTTTCTAGCTCAGTGGACTAAGCGTTGGACAGCAAACTCGATGCGCGCGGGTTAGAGGTATGATTAGAATAATATGTATGTATAAAATATTGTAGTTATAAAATTATTATGTTTAAAATATAAAGATTCATAAGTTAATAAGAGATAGATATTACCAGAAAGAGATAGACTGAGAGAGATAGGAAGAGATATATATCACCGAATACGGTGATCCAACGATGAATAGAAAGGGATAGCGTTTTACGGATGCAAAATGGATACTTGGAAGAGATAGAAAAGTTCTATCTCTTTCTATCTTTTTCTATCTCTTTACGTCCAGCAGGGTTGCCCCCATGCCGGAAGTAGTCCTCAGTACTTGTAGGTATTGGGTGGGGTAGGGTGGGTGTTTCGATCCGCGTAAGATCATCAAATTAGGCATCCATGTCCGGAGAACTGCCCTGGTATATCTCACAAAATTAAGCGGTATTCGCAAGCCATGTGACCCTCGACACAGGATCATTATCATTGGTTCACCAACCTCTTAACTGGGGTGGGTTCTGAACCACCAGGCCTCGGTTACCGAAATAAGTACATAGAAAAATTTTTCCATTGGTAAAAATCGAAGTCAGGAATCGAACTCGAGGTCCGAAATCGAAAGCCTCGCGTCTAACCACCTGAGCTACCGACAGCACATGTAAATAAAAAATCTGACGACAATTAAACCACACCTAAACGTAAAAAATTCGTATTTTCTCACCGGTTTGATTACAAGATTTCTAGTTGTGGCTAAATTTCATAGAGTGTGGTCAGAAAAGATAATAAAAATAAAAATTTAAGAAAATTTGAAAGCCCTCCGCCAGAAATTAAAAAACACCCCTATCAATTCGATATTGTAGAAATTCGAAGACTTGTTTTTAATGAATTAATTTTTAAAACATACAAAAACACAGTATCTAAAAATTAGATCCCTAGAAAGCAATATTACTTGAATAAATAATTACTTTTCTTTCGTTCTCTTGTACTCTCTTTGTTAACTCATATATCAAAATTTAACTCGAACAAAGGTCAGCTTGATAAGCAAAAAAGGAAGCAGAATCAGTAATCATGTCTGATAATTGACGAGCGATTAAAATTTTACTCCTTTGCTTGTCCGGTTTATTAGCAAGTCATTAATGAGTCTCGTGAGCAAGAAACGTGACATTTCTTGTTTGTTCTTTTGTGAGTTTTTTTTTTAAGACATAAAGCTTCAGAGAAGTAACACTTGGCAATTCACGTGAACGTCTGTCATGATGCATTTGCGTAAGAATCATATTGTAGCGATGTTGGCGCAATTTCCCATAAAACATGGTACGCCGATGATTTAGATTGTAAAGACACAAGGTCTCCATCTATTCATAATACGAAGGTGCGATTAAGATTTCTTTTCAAAATTTTATGCAAGTCTTAGAAACTTGAAATACTATTACTTTTTTTGCCAATGCTTCAATTTACAATTTGCGAAATATATATTTTTTTAAAAATATTTTTAACGTTCCAACGACGTTTTTGCATATACGGACATATCTTAAAGGTGTATTTTCATCAATTGAACAAATTAATTAAAATTCTTTTAATTTATTGTCGGTCATAACGTCTGCTCAATGCTACAGAAATAGTTCTCAAGACTTTTTTCAGATTAGTTTTTTGCAATCCTCGAAAAAATAGATCAGCGAAAAAGTATCGTGAATGCATTGACTAGGGGGTCACTTAACGTTTTTTTGTACGTAAATTCCTGCAGAGAAGCAGGATTGTAGATTCATAGATGAAATTTATAGGATAAACGAGTTGTTTCCAAATAGTGACATCTTTCACCATTGTTCAGTCTGACTACTATTTACAATTTGATTCTTAACCGAAAAATCGGATAATTTGTAATAAAATATCATCATTTTTCAATAACAAATTCCTTTTAGTACAACAAACTCTAAAAGTGTATGTGACTTGAAATCTCTCGTCTTATGTTGAACCGGTTATAGAAAAAAGATTAAAACTTGATTCACAAGTTTGATAACTATGACTATATTAAAAGATCTTGGTAGTTTTAAAGGATGGATTTGACTGAAATTACAATTTAGTAGAATTGTAACAATTTTTTATTAAATATTGAATGTGTTCAATAAGAACGTTAAAAAAAGTTGAAATGTGTATATAATGCATACTATTATATAAGATATCACATGAAAAATTAATTTAAACTTTTCGCCAAACAACACTGATTGATCATATATAATGTACTTTATTCTGAGTTTAGTGATTCTTAAATACTCGGAGGTGAATGCATGCTTCTTTTAATTTAAAAAGAACATTCCTCATGCGGATTTAACAATCGTTATCTGACAGCAGCTAGTCATACGTTCTGAAGACTCTGAGTCACGGTCCGTGTCTACAGCTATATGTGAGTATAACACATACTACAATATAATGTAAATACATACACGGATCATAAAAGCGACCACTTTCGCTTTCGCGAACAGATAAGTTGCATGCGATCGCAGCACAAGCTTCTACTCTATGCAAACTCAACATAAATAATCGACTTCGCCCACGAGCACAAATTTACAGCCGAAACATCAATATTTTCCATGTAAAGATTTATCTAATAAATTTTAGTAGCCTTTTTAGCAACCTCTTTTTCTTCTCTACAATTCTGTGGAATGTGAAAATGTGAAACCAATATCTACCAAAAGTGATACACTTCAAGACAATAATTTTGTTTCTTTATCAAATTGTCCTTAGGTTCAAATGTGCGAAATCTCAAATCAAGAAAAAGTTAGGAATTTTGAAAATTATCGTGAATTAAGATTCCTCTTTTTATCGCTCGTCCAATATCTCTTGTCAGAAGAAAAAAAACTTTTGTACTAGGTTATTTATCTCCATTTCGTGTAGACGGATATAAACGAATTCAGTATAGTGACGCTTACTTTACTAAATTAAGAATTTTAGTCAAAAAGTCGTCTTATGGGATATTTAAATATCTTTCATTTAAAAATTTTGAAAAAAGTAAGTAAAGCTTTCTTTAATTCGAGAAATGAGTATTAAATTTATATTAGAATGACTTGCAAGTAGTCAATTGCAAGAGCTGCTCGTAAAATGCTTATTTCTGTTTTCTCTGGAAACTGGTAGAACTTTAGCCAATACCATATGGCGTTTATGAGATTGTTTCATCAAAGTGGAGAACAGATCCTGTATCACATCTTCTTGGAAGCTTAATAAAACCCTCGGGAACCTGTTACCTATGTTCCAAGCCAGGAGTTAGGCTAGGTCGGGGTGCTTCTCCCGGCCAAGTTCTTCCTTTCACTTCTGTCGTACTTTTCGTTGTTCAAGCAGTTCGCCTTCAGCCAGGAACTCACCCGAACTGGTTACTTGATAATTCCAGAATCCTCGCCCACCTCTCCCCTATACTTCACTTACTAGTCTCTACTGCTCGATTTGGAGATTAAGAGACTTCAATGCTCGATGCAGCACATCATTTGCTGTGACTCGGAGATCTGAACGTCACGTTACAGTGTTACAAATTATAGTACAAGTATTTGATCATTAGAGATATAATTATTCTTAAATGCCCCGCGGCCCAACGATTATCCACTAGTATAAGATGCTTCCAAGAAGGAAGGTTCAATTTTTGCAGTAATCTGTATCCTTCCGCATTATAAACTTAAATAGCCTTAGGCAAAATGTCTTACTAGTATACACGGATACAGAATGCTGAACGAAACTGAAGAGGCGGTGACTTGCGATTCTACAGAGCAGGGACGCAAGACGAAAGATTATCTTCATCGGAAGGACAAGCGGAACAGAATCATGCCAACAAAGACCTACAATCAAAATTATCAACAAAATTGAGATGATCTTTTGCACGTTATAGAAAAAAGGAGATGCGTGTTTACCAGACGATGAATATAGTTGGGAACACATACAGTCATGTGCGAATATTCTTTCCTTACTGTCTTTCCTCATACGAGCCAAGCATATTAAATTGCAAGTTGGAAACCTTCGCGATCCCAGCTGCACAGTGCACATATACAGGGCACCCAGAACGTAATTAGATGTTTTTGTGGTTGTTGGTGCGAACAACGACCTGGAGAATGAGAAACACTTGTGGAGGAAAAAAGAACATAGGAGAAGGAACACGTCTGCTACATTACGATGCAGATCCGGGATGTAGGAGGTAGAAAATTCCAGAATCTTCTCAATTGTCGACCGCCTGTTATGGAGGTGATAAATGTCACCACAGTTTACAAGCCCAAAAAAATAAAATGTATATAAAAGAGATATTGAGGAAAGAATATTGTTAAATTACCTAAATACGAAATGGTAGAAAATAAACAGGTCACTGAAGTCTGTTTTATGATCTTTTGACTGCTCCAAGATTTAACCAGGCTTTAAGAACTTTCTTCTATTTTTATTTTAATGAACTATGACAGTAGTTGCTTTGGACGATTCTCTCCACATGTAGATTAAGGATGTTAAGCTCGAAACCTTTTTCGAAACCCAATAAAATGAACTGTTCAAATATTATAAATTAAATAACGAAATTGAGAGTGTAGCTATCAGACCAGAAACGTAACCGATTAAAAATGAGGGCTTCCTAATGCATCGGGTTTCAAAATTAAAATGTGCGTTTCAATTCCTGACAGTGAGAAAATCTTGATCCTTCATTTTTCCTATACCTGTTCAAATTTTCCAATCAGCACATGGATAATAGTCAATGTTTCTTCTTCTAGTAATTATTAAAAACTCGACATCAACTGATTAATTACTGAATAAAGGCCTGATAAATATACTGATTAATTAGCTAAGTCATCTTGCAAGTAATTTATTCGAAAGTATAAGATATCTCGTTATTGATAGCAACATCTTGAAGACGAGATTCTCTAAGATACTGCCGTAATCATTAGCATGATAAGTTCCGGGCAGAAGCAGAATTACTGAATAACCGGTACCCCGATACCGGTAACGGAGATTAAAAAGTTGCAGAAAATTTACGAGCTCTGGGACATAAATAAAATAAAGTTAACTTCACAACGATCAAAGGGCTTTGACAAATTTTGCATCTCTATAAGCTATCTGTTGCATACTGCGATACTGTGAATGGTCGTGTGTCATTAAGAAAAGATAAACGGCATGAATGCCGTCAGAAGTACAGTTAATTGAATTTATGGTGAAATACAAGACGGAGACAGTATTTTTCCTGAAATTCTCACGTTATGTCGAGGAAAAGGTAGCGTGATGTTAATCACAAGGTGGGTGCATTCTAATGTAATGAGGTTGTTACAAAAGTAGAGATTCGTCTAGACATGTTGGTGCCTACCAACATAATTGGCTTTCTTATGACTACCTAGGCTCGAATACCTAATAACAAGTTGCGATAATATTTGTTTGATTGTTGTAGAGTGAAGAAACAATTGAGATTTAAAGATTTCTATTCATTACATTGGACATTTACTCTTCGCTCTGTTTAACATTTATATTTTTAACATCATTTTCTCCACACCTTTACTCATAAAAGTCAAGCCAACAATCACAGTTATTAATCTGCGCCTGGCTGATAATGATAAATAATTGTAGTACTGCAGGCTTGATCTAGAAAATTTGCATCTCACGTCATGAAATAAGTACAATTAATTTTGTTCGGATTTTCCTTATAAGTGTAAATCACGTCACGCAGAGATTGAAATCACTTGATTGGAAACACGGAAAAATAAGGCTTGAAGATATAACTTTATGATAAAACAAACAGTGCGTGTCCAATTTTGGACATATCAAGAAAACGCCCTGATCAGCGAAGATTTGCAGAAGCCGAGAGATCGAAGTAATTAATGAACTAATTAAATATTTAAGTTTAAAAAAACGTCAATATATATATATATATATATATATATAT
>UCOH01012009.1:0-34311 GCA_900474275.1 Synergus japonicus
ATGATAACGTCCCACGCTTGAACGCTATCAGGAACTACTCGAATGGAAATGTTTTGGCCTCGGACGCCATCTACCTCGACATCACCTCGTATTATTCCTATAGATTTAACAACGTTTCCCTCAGTACCAAAACCTCTAAGTTCACTCGTTACTCGTTCCAGATTGAACCCTTCAGCTAGAACTGGTGTAGCTTTTATGGTACATACTGCGCTACCTGCATCTATCAATGCCTTAATTGTTTTACCGTTTATTTTAATAGTTTTTATATATTTCAAAGATGCTACACTTGAGTCATCGAATGTATTTACGCTCGCGGGGGGCTAATGGACGCGGTTTAGTACAATTTCGCGTTCCATGCCCTTTTGTTTTACAATTAGAACAGTAAGGTTCTCGTCTAGGCTCAGGACATTCTCGACCGAAATGTCCTTCTTTCTGACAGTTATAACATCGGCCTTTTTTTAAATTTCTATATTTATTTTCAGAATTCGCGATAGTACCATCATTTTGTGATTTTTGGATCTTTGGTTTAGCTGAACTATTTTCAAATTTAGTTTTACCCGTTTGATCTGAACGATTAACTTTATAGAAATTATTTATTGTCCTGCTTAGTCGTTCGAGATCCGCAAAAAGCTCGTCCTCATCATTATGAATTGCCGCTGTTGCACTTAGCATAATATCTCGTGACTTTAATCCGGATAATATTTGTTCTTTCGTTTGGGTGAAATTCAGCGGAAGATTTTTACATAACTGTAACTTGTTATAAAAGTATGACGCAATCGATTCATTTGCATTTTGTGCACGATTTTGCATTTTAATAAAAGCTTCGGATAAATCGATTTCTCTTAAAAAAGTTTTTCTAAATGCTTCACGCAACAATTTCCAACTCGTTAATTCTCGTTGTCGGCCCAAAAACCAAGCACGCGCGGCGCCTTGTAAATGACACTTGACAGTTTGAATCAAAAAGGCATCTGGTCAATTATTAACTAACGCCGCCGCCTCAACTTGCTCAAGCCATAGTTTTGCTTCGTGTGGACCTTTCTCTCCATCAAAGTTCTCAATTGTTTTAGAAAAGTCGGGCATTATGTGAAAATCGCGTTGAGTTGTCTGATTTTGAGCAAGTTGCTGCGTCAGTGTCATATTTTGTTGAATCAGTAGGTTCATAAGAGCTAACATTTGTTCATTCGTCGACAAAATACCTGTCATTGGTGAAGCTTGCGCGGAGGCTTGTTGACCTAAATTAAACGGAACATAACCTGGTGGAACGCCCGTAGGAATTTGCTTCGGAGGCGGTTCATATGGTACCCGTAAATTTACATTTCTAAACTCCTGACTCGAAGGAGCCTGATACTCGTTTAATAATCGACGATTAACGTCATTCGGCACATTATGATTAACTACGTAATTCCCGGAAGGCATACGGTCACCAGAATGCGCATTATTATGTGTTACGGGTGGATAACCAGAATTAGTAAGTGTGTTATCCACTGATAAGCCATGTTGGCTTCCGCTTACATCATAACGGGAATTGTCGAAGACATTTATTTGCGAAGACTCGTTAACACTCGAAGTGTCATTACAACTTACTTGCGCAGACCTATTTCCTTGATTTGGAGTTGAACGTCCTCGAAAACCTCCCCTTTGTTCTCGATGGTAGAGATTTTGTTGGAAACGTTCGAATTCATCTGTAGACTCCTTGGCAGACGTCTGATTACTTGGCAACATGATGGAATTCACTTTTGTTCAGAACAGCTACCAAGATGGCGTACCCACGCCAGCGATGCAGTGAAAATAATCTCGTAGAAATTAGACGCTCTCAAAATCTTCGTATCAATCGCTCAGCAGTCAAAAGAATTATTATTTTCCAGGAACTCCAGTGAAGGACAATCTTTTTCTCGTCTCAGACTATCCTTTTAGACTTTTGTTAGATTTGTGGTGCACCTCGAACATGTGCACCAACACTCGACTCTTGCACTCGGCACAAAGGTTCTCATAGGAAGCTTTTCCTTTTTCCACTTCCAGTTTCACTCCACACTTAGAATGTTAGAAATAGGACGTTTAGGTCTATTTCGGTTGGGAAACTCAATAACTCAACAATCGTACGTTGACAAAGTAAACTCGTTTATTAAATAGCGTAAAGAAAACAGGGTGCTCTTGCGATTGCCCGATCTCGCATTCGTCTATCTAATCCACTTTTTCCTCCTTCTCACACACATTCCGCATCCTGTACCTTCCCTTTAAGGCTCACTCACACGTAATCAATCTTAGCTCACATGTACCGAATTACGTAGGTTACGCAGTATACATAATATTATGCTAACACATCTTATAAGAATCTTATAAAATTTAAATACAGATTTTCTTATAAAAAGACAATATAACTACATGTCCGGCTAGACGGATGTTTTTTATACAATTAGTTCATCCGGCTTTTGTTTTGTTCGTCTATTTATTTTTGGGGTAGTTCTAATTTTTTATTTTTATATATATGTAGAATTAAAATGATAAAAAAACTAATAGTATTTAAATTAACTGAGTCTTTGTTATAGGATAATTTTGATCATTGTTATAGGTTTAAGAACTCTAAAATTAACTTTTTCCTTTAAAAATGGGACTGAGAAGTAACTACAAGTGACTAAGTGATTGTGTGTCAGTTCTGGGAATGGTAAATAAATAAAATAAATAGATAGTTATTGACATAGCCATTGACATTCTGCTACAGCCGGATTAATTTTTATTTAATAATTTATCAGGATACTGATGTTCACTAGAACGTCAGAAAATTTTTATCCGGACGATATAATACTTAAAGATTCATTCATCAGCCTAGTCAGACGTTTAAACGAAATTTTGCGTGTCTGTAGCCGGAGGTTTAGACACTTCGATAAAAATATTGTATATAATAACAAAGATATCTTTAATAATAACCCAGATGAAAATATTTACATATAGCATTCTATCATAGAATTAACTTGAATGTTTTTAACTGAAAACTTGTTACAATTTATAAAAGAATTGTATACTTGCGCGTAAATTTTCTTAATTTCACTTCCACTGATGATAGAAACAACATAAAATTGTATAAAACCTACGAAACAATTCAAACAATACACTGTAATACAGCTAATGCACTTGTAAAAAAAGCGACGTATACACAACAACAAAATTTGAGGTTAATCATTTAAACTTATTTATACGCTGCGCATGACCAGAATGACGTCATAGAGCACTTAGTTCGGTCGGAACAACTGAAGATGGCTCTGTTAGCGCTTCAACGAACTGGCCAAAAAAATACATGGGAGTCGGAGTACCGTGAATATAATTCCACAATGAACGCACTTTTTGAGGGGTTTTAATATATTCTTTTTCTTTTTTTTATTGAATTTTAATGTGTAGGGTGGCTCCCGACACCCACTGTTTTGAGACGCTTGTTGCGCTTCTGTCTAATTCTGTCAACTTTTCATGTGGTCTAGAATTTTCCTAGCCAATGGCAAAAGAGGGAAAATTTATAGGTTTTAGATAGAAAAAAGTAGAGAGAAGAAATGAAGAATGGGCACTTGATGATAAGTTTGTCGATTACTCACTTTTATAGTGCCAAAATAGTGTTTAATATTTTGCTATCAGAAACGGCGGACATTTTGACTTCCATGATGGAAGAAAATAAATATTGACAGCTGCGACAGTGGCACCCTGCGCGCGCAGCACGTGTTAGCTTCCTGCTAGAGAAATTCTCTCATTGGTCAATTGAATTCGATTTTGAATCGCGCGCCACATTACAGTCAATTGCAAAATATCTCTAGCAGGAATCAATTTTTAGTTTCTGATTTAGTAATCGACAAACTTATCATCAAGTGCCCATTCTTCATTTCTTCTCTCTACTTTTTTCTATCTAAAACCTATAAATTTTCCCTCTTTTGCCTTTGGCTGGAAAAATTCTAGACCACATGATAGCTTTATTTCTTTCTACAGATTTTGACAGTTTTTGACAGTTTGTTGACAGTTTTTACTTTCAGATTCTATCGCCCTTAAGTTAATATGAAAATTAAAGAAAAATGTTTAGCAACTTTTTATTTTTTCTATGTGTACTGAGATTCGAGTCTGTTGGTCGTCGGTGTAAGCGTTTTGGTTGAGAGTGTTTGTTGTTGGTGTAAATTGTGAGCAAGGAATTTATTATAACAAAATAACAATTTTTATTATACAAAACTTAAAATAAAGTCTTTATTCATATGGTCTTTATAAATATATTGGTCAAAACTTTAATAACACGGAATCCAGAGAGACAATAAATGCGAAAGATTAAGTTATATACTTTGTACAAGTGATTGGAACAATATTACAAAAATCAGTTGTAATTATATCACAAAACAATAGTTACAATTCTTGAGTAATTTTTAAAAAAATGTTAAGAATATTTAAATTAACACATAGGTCTAGATATGCGCATTAGTCGTTTCTACTAGCTTTTTCAGGATTGTTAAGGCCATGTCAGATTTACCCGATCCCTACCTTACCGACATTTTTTGTCTGCAACGTTACGTCTACATTTATTGAGACATCAAATTGAAAATTTCTAAAATGGATGCTAAAGCATTAAGGTACGTTTATCTGGTCTTAAGTTAGTTATGCCAAAATCGAACCTTTCTTAGGAATTGTCTAAAATTTTCAAAATATGTAGAAAATATTGTTATCTAACCATGCTCCAATTTTTAGCTTAATCGTGTGTTTCTAAAGATAAATATTTTTAATTATGATCAGTATTTTTTGCATGGGTCTCCTATAGCTAACATGGGCAATCGCCACATTATCAAGTCTAGTATGAAAACGAATCTTACCATTGTGCTAAACAACTACAGATGTATAGTAAAACATCGTGTGGATTTTATAAAAAAAAGAAAAAAATTATGGTGCGTTTAGTATAAAAGATATAATATTGAAAAGAATAATATTTCTGTTCTCGCGAGACACATGGCGAGGGTATACAGTGACGATATGGCAACACTGAGATGACATTTCGACGATTTTGTCAATACTATTTTGAGGCTATAAGTGCATCACCACCATTTTCTCTGAGAATGTAATTGCAGTGTTGCCAATATCGTTGCCATACGAAATATGACTGTGACGTATATAGTTACAACAAATAGACAATTATTATAATTATTAAATGAAAATAGATATTTATTATAATTTAAATTGGTATATGTCGAAGGTAAAATATTAATGAAAAGAGAAAAGATTCACTATTAACAAATGCTCAAATAATTTGTTATTAATGTTGCAAAACTAACGAAATGATTACGAATGTATTGAGAATGGCTAATATTGGTTATAAATTGTTACAACAAAACGGAAATAGTATTAAATTATAATTGTTGAGATTAAGTGTTTACAAAAAGAGGTATTTAGAGACTTTCAACTTCAGAGGCAGATCTAATGAAATGTAGAAATTCATAGCGTACTTACAATGTTTGTTGATCCAATCAAGAATACACAAACTTAACTTAACATCCACTCAAAGTTCATAATAAATTCATTAGCATAGTTAACTTTAAAATTTCATCAAGAGTTAATTAACAAAGGTTCACTTCAAAAGTTCATTAAAAAACTGGTATCAAAAACTGGTGTAGTTTCTGATTCTATTAGTTCTGATATCTAGTATGACGAATTCCTGATGTTTTGGAACTAAATGAGTTACTAGGGTTCCGGCGTTAATGAAACTGATCCCGAGGTAACTTTCAAACTGAATAGCCCGCGGGTTCCTGATGTTATAGAGACCGACGAGTTACAGGATTGGTGGTATTATTGTAATTGACGAGTTACCCGGTTCCTGGTCTAATTGTAACTAACGAGTTACCCGGTTGGTGGTCTAATTGTAACTGACGAGTTTGGTCCGATGTAGTTCTTTTATGTCAGAAAATATGCGTGTACTCCTTTTTTTTGTCCAGATGTCCATTAATTGGCAGCGGGCGACTGGGATGTTAACAGTTCAGTTACTCCTCAATCGAGTGGAAAAGGTTACTGAGTGCACGAGTTAATTAGTCATGGACCTGTGACTCATGCTTTTGCGTCTTCTTGGTTTGGTGGTGTCCCTTTCACCAAATGCTGAGGATGTTTTGGTCGAGAATATGTGAACTCTAGACTACAAGTCTATGAGTGTATCGGTTGTGGGTCGTGGACCCATGACAATAGGATGCTTCTATGTGATTATACAATCCCAGTCAAAATTTTTGACCAATGGTTAGGAGAGAACATGGGATATCTTATATCTATCTGAGAATAAACTTTTGAGTGTTTTTGCCGCGAGACAACTACCTTAAATTTTTGTAAAAATAAAAAAAATTTTTTTGAAACAAATTTTTTTTCATAAATGTCAATATTTAGGACCAGAAAAAGGTAACTTAATGCTTTAGCATCAATTTTAGAAATTTTCAATTTGATATCTCAATAAATGTAGACGTAACGTTGCAGACAAGAAAATGTCGGTAAGGTAGGGATCGGGTAAGTCTGACATGCCCTTAATACGATTACTTTTGCAAGTAACTATTGTAGTCTCTCACTTTAGGAAAAGTCATACAAAATAATTACAAGTTATTGAATTGTATCAAAAAAATGTTTAATTTGACTTACAAAACTGTAACAAGACTTGTAAATAAAATATAGGTAACATAATGTAATATATTTATACATTCTCATCAGAGAGAATGTATTAGATTTGTGTAAAATTTGACTCCCCCAGTTTTCATCAAATGTCTACGTTTTGGGACTCCCTGAACCCGAAAAACATGTTTTTACGAATGTGTCTGTCTGTAGATTTTAGTTTGTTAGCATGATAACATTCGAAAGAATTGACCGATTGGATTGTCCTTTGGTATACTCTTTTAGTGTCCCAAAATGAAGGTCAAGTTTGTTGACCAGCCATTTTGGATAAAAATTCAAAAAGTTGGAGCATTTTGAAAATTTTTGAAACCACTTTTTTTTTAATTTTGAAATTCTAATGACGGATGTTCGTAGTACTCAAAAAGACGAACAATTTTTCTTAATGACTTTTTTGGATAAAAAAAAATTGAAAGACTTATAATATTTTGAAAATCCAAAAAAATGAAATAAAACTTGAACAATTGAAAATGGTTCCCCTTGAACCATTTTTCAATAGGCTGAGTAGTTTTCGTTGTAGTCATGAAAAATATTGTTAAACAAAGCCGAGCGCGAAGCGCGAGTGCCCTGATGAGAATGTGCTCCTTAAGGTCGATAGAACCTTAAATAAATTAGCTTTCGTTTGCATTCCATTCCATTTAGTAGTAATTTAAAAACAAATAGGTGGAAACGTCCCGAAGGGCGCAAGCGTCGCGAAGTGCGCAACACGGAGCGCGAAGCGCGACGTGTGTATGAGAATATGCCCGCGTAAGCGGATAGATTTTTTTTTTTTTTAATGTTTCTAATTATTTTAATTATTTTGTATGATTTTTCTTAAAGTGTGCCACTATAATAGTTGCTTGAAAAAGTAATCATATTAACAATTCAGAAAAAAAATACTAGTAGAAATGAGTAATACGTATATCTAGACCTATCTGTTAATTTAATTGTTCTTCTTTTTTTTCCAAATTTCTAAACTATTGTAATTATTTTTTACGTTATCATTACAACTAATTTTTTTAATATACAAAATTGTTATTTTGTTATAATAAATTCTTTGCTCACAATTTACACCAACAACCAACACTCTCAACCAAACGCTTACACTGACGACCAACACACTCAAACCTCAACACTCGTTTACCTACGGCCAATACTCGAATCTTAATATGCATTGAAGAAATAAAAAGTTGCAAAACATGTTTTTTTAATTTTCACATTAACTTAATGAAACTGTTAAATTCGAATTCTGTAAGTTTTCACGATTAAGAAAATCTAAAAATTACCTTAAAAAGTTCAAAATTAATGGTTTTGATCTTTTTGAGGAATTTTGTGAATAATTTCGAAATTTTTATAATTACTTTTATCAATAAAAAATGTTATAATTACTTTCTAATCTAAAGAAAGTTTTTCACATGAATGTATCCGAAGCCCATTCAAAATCAAGCCGAACCTTTAATCTGAATGAATACAGTCAATTCGAATTAATCAGAATTAATCCAAACTTACAATTCAACTAAGTCCGATTTAATTCTGATTAATTTGAATTGAACGTTCATATTGAGATTACAGGTTCTGACTAATTTTCAATGGGATTTTGATTAATTCGGATTGAAAAACTTTTTTCTGATTAGATCGGAATAAAACTGTTTGGTTCGGATATAAATTTCGGAAAATCAAGTTTTCAATTCAAATTAATCCAAAATTTAAATCCGAAAAAAAATTGCAAACCGATTGAATTGATAAAAAAATATAGGGATTAATAAACATAATAGATAGTTAGGGATAGAGCTAGATTGGATGAGTGATATTGGTTTTTACAACATAAGTTTTAAATCCTTCGTTAGCTCAGTAGATTAAGCGCTTGACTGTGGACTCGATGCACACGGGTTCGCGTCCCAATAGATGCAGATTTTTCAGTGCTATATAAGTTAGTGGTAAAATGAGAATAATATTTATGTATAAAATATTGTATTTAGAAGATTAATATACGTATTTAAAATATTTGTTATGTCTTAACACAGAGATTGAATTAGTGGATCACACTAATGAGTGTACGCGGGAATCGATTATTATCTTTTTATCGGCATGATTATTTTTTATTGTTCGGCTAGCGCGTGCGGAGCTCCCTCGTATTCGGTAATTTTATTGTCCATTACGTAATATAATCGCATTCGTTTTCCACTACCTTCAGGTAGTCGCAATCAAGTCATTCCACTACCAACATATCTCTGTCCACTGTCTCAAGACAGTCGCATCGTGGTTCTTAACCACCTCCTGGCTAAGGAGTTTATCATTTATCTAAACAAACGCTTAAGAGCGCGAATTACCGAATTGTATAGGGTGTGTGTGTGGCGTGCAACGGTTTTTTCTTTCGCATCTTTCTTTGAGATTTGTATCTTTCATTTCAACTTAAGTAAACAAGGGTTTTTTATGCCGCCAGGTTTTTTCCCTCTAAATAGTGCTTTTTCCTTTGACCTGTCAATCATATTTAATGTAGTGCTGAAATTCATAAAATATTAATTTATCTTAAAAACTAAAAAGATAAACTAACTCGTTGAGCCACCTATGTCGAAACGAGAAAATAAAAGGTTTTTTGTTTGAAAACTAAGCAATATTAAAATTAATAAGTTAGTCAGGGAGAGATAAGCGTAGGGATAGAAAGGGATACAAATTTCTGGTATAGGGAGATAGATTTAGGGGTAGAAAGAAATTACAATTTTTTCTGCGTAGAGATAGACTGAGAGATAGGAAGAGATAGATATTACACAGAGATAGATTGAGGGATAGAAAGAGATAGCGTTTTGAGGATGCAAATCGGCTACTTAAAAGAGATAGAAAAGTTTTACCTCTTTCTATCTCTTTACTTCCAGCAGGGATTAGGATTGTTGAGACATAGTCTCGCGGTCAGAGACCAGACCGCGCTACAAACATCTCATCCATGTATTTGTTTATATGATTTGTTTATAACAATTAGCTTCAAACTAGTATTAAGGGGGTATTCTAGTCTAGAATTCTGAAGCCATCTGGTGTACACCTATTTCTGACTTCAAGATATTTCATGATATTTCAATGACTTCAGAAGATTTCACTGACTTCAGGAGATTTCAAGAAAATTCAAATTAATTCACGTGATTTCCAATGAATTCATGTAACTTCAAGTGAATTCACATGACTCCAAGTGATTTCAGAAAAAATTCACCATCAATTTGATGGTTTATAAAAGTGGAATGGCCGACTTGAAATTTTTTCACCTTTTCTCAACCTTAATTTGTTTAAAAAAAGGGTTAAATATTAATCAATAATTGCGATTTTGGTTCATGCCATAACGACATATGTGCAGAATAACATATCTAAATTTCAGCCCGATCGGTCCAATAGTTTTTTCTGAATCATGCACGCCAGGTCGAAAAACGTTGTTTTGAGAAAAACGCGTTTAGTTTTTGATCTAAAATACATGGTGATCCATTTTAATGGAAAAAAAACGATTTAGGCAAAAGTTTACCAGGATCGAGAGGGACATTTAATTGTACCATCAATTTTGACCTTGAGTTCAATTTTCAAGGTCATTTGCTTCAAACGCGCGCCAAATGCACGTTCGGCGCGTTTGAGATGCTTACGTTGTTTTGCGTTTTTCGATCTGTTCTCGATATTTATGACCAAAATAACGATTAATCCAAAAATACTACATATATTTATTACAAGAATTTGCACTTTTCAGAAAATCTATTTTTCAAAAATGTTCTTTGATACTAACCCCTTAAAATCAATTCACAAAATTTAACATTCATAAAAATTTCTCAAATTTACAACAACTTTTGAAAAGATTTCTTAAAATTCATTAAAATTTCTTGAAATTTCTAGAAACATCTTAAAATTCCACGCAATCGCTTGAAATTTGTTAATATTTCATGAGATCCTGAATTTTCACGAATCTTTTTAAAATTCCTAAAAATTTCTTAAAATTTCCTGTAATCCTTCAAAATTCCACAAAACATTTTCAACTATACAATATTTAAAATTCCATTAAATCCTTTACAATTATTTTACAAAATCGTTTACAAATCATTAAAGACTCGTGAACTTCTTTAATTTCCTAAAGTGCATTAAAATCTTAAAAACATCTCTTGAAATAAAATATCTCCCAAAATCTTTTAAAAATCAAAAATGACTTGAAATTTATTTAAATTCTATGAGAACTGTTAAAATTCTACTTAAAATCATTTTTAAAATGTCAAAATTACTTTTAATTCTTGCAACCTTTTTAAAATCGTTTAGAATTACACGAAAAATTTTAAAGGCCCTTAAAATACGTAAAGATTTCTTTAAATTTTTACAAGTTTCTTAAAATCCTTTTTAATTACACGAAAAAATTTTAAATCCCTTTAAATACTGTAACGGTTATGCTTTTGGTTGGAGGGGGTGAAGCCTCCCTTATTTACCCTACCGGACGCTTCAGTCAAGCCAGAGTCAATTTTAAGGACACAAAACAAAGCAAGACAGGGTTTTACTATAAAAATGACAAAATGTTATATTTTCCTATAATGATACAATACTGAACTAGAGATAGGTGTGAGTGTGACGATGCATGTGTTTATAACGTGTCTGTGTGAGAAATGTATGAGTGTGTAGAATTGATATTATTAAGTGTGCACAAATGGTTGTCGTATTCATTTGATTCGCTTGGCTGATTGCAGATAATCTTATTATTGCAACATATGAATTAATCATAAAAATATTTCGAACCCCCCTCCAACATGAATTCCTGACTAGTGCGTTCCTTTTGTTTGAGTGGTTCGCGCGTTCATTTGACAAGTGGTTGTCGTGGTAGGTATATATTGGCCCATAGTTTCAGTTGGACATAATCTCAATTGGCCACATAATCACTAGAAGTTACCATAAATTACTAAATTTTAAAAACACTGGTAAAGCAAAGACTAGAAGGGAGTTAGTTTGGCGAAAATGGCAGCGTTTCAATTGGTTAGATTCGTTAAGATCTTTTCCAATGCGCATTGCCATCTAGTATTCACCTACACTGGGTTTTATAATTTAGTGATTTTGTGGCCAATTGAGATTATGACCAACTGGAACTATGGACCAATGAATACCTACCGGTTGTCGTGTTCATTTGATTCGCTTTGCTGACCGATCGTGACCTTGGAAGTACGACCGAGTTATGGGTCTGCTAGTGTGCGTTGGCACACGTTCCCTCCTGATGATCGAAGATAATCATGAAATGATTGTCTTCGATCCATAGTATATGTTTGAAGATAGAGCTTGCATTCGATGAGTTTTATGAACGATAATAAATCTTAATATAAGTTTTTTTTTTATAATTCTGAGGATGGACTCTTGAACATAGTTTTGATTTTGAGATTACAGTTTTCGAAGGGTAGACTCTTGAACATAATTTTAGTTTGATTTTGATTTAATAGATATGTTTTACAATAATTATGGATGCATATAATTGAATGATTGAAACTTGAAATAATAGGGATGTTTCACAATAGCTATATGGAATGAATATAATGAGAAAATCTGGATTTGTAATAACAAGGATGTTTTACAATATCTATAATAAAAAGAATGGTGTGGAATACAAGCAAAACAGTATTTAAAAATATGATATTGAACCATAACAATTGTTTGGAAAAAGTTGCATTTACTTTAGATGTTCAAAAGCTATATCTTAGTTATAAATTTCAGAATACTTTTCAATATAAATTGCAATAAAAATTTTTGTTAATTAAAGTAAGTATTATATTTTTAAGGAGCTACTTTGTAAGCTATAAAAGGTGAGTTTATTTAATTAAGTGATTAAAATTAGTCTTAAGCCAAATTTCATATTAGTTATGAGTTTTATTAGTAAAATAATTATTAGTAAAAAGCACTTAAACTTAGATTAGATGTATAAATGTTAGTTTGTCTTCTAATTTTGTTGTTCTCTTTGCAATGAAAGTTTGAGAAGTTTTATATACTGGCGATACATTCTGTTACTTTCCGCTTTTATTTTAAATGTTTTCTTTGTTCTTCTGTATTGTATACATCCTGGATATTTATTTGTTTGGTTTTTAACTAGGATTTTGTGGACCCGTAAAAGGGTCTGGTTTGCAGTTTTCATGGTTATATTACTAATAATAGGTTTTCCTAAAACTTTATTTTGATTTCTGGACCAGAATGTTAGTTAAAATGTTAAATAAGTTAGTGGTTTGTTATTCGTTACTTGAAATTTTAAGAGAGGGGGATTTTCTATGAGTTTGGGGGTGTACAATTTTTTGGGACTTATTCTTTGTATCTCGTGTGGAAGAGTGAGTATAGTGAATATTAAGAATAATAGGAATAATGTAAATATAAGGAAAAATATACGTGATTTTCCAAAGTCATGACAGTTGCTTGGAAAATTAGCATTCACATCAGATGCACAAAAGAAATATTTTTTTGTGCATATTATGGAGAATGTTATTATTATGTTTTAGTTAGTTATAAATTACAAAGGTCTTTTGAATATAGATCGCAAGATGATCCTCAAATGAAAGAATACAACAAAGAAATTGGTATTATGTTTATTAAGGGATTGCCTCAAGAAATTAATTCCATGATTTTAGTTATGGCAAAAGGAGCTGCATATATTAAGTGGGAACAATCTTTGATTCAAAACCGGATTCAAAATTACACGAAAGAGGGGGAAAAGAAGGGTAACGGTATTAATTAGTTCTTCTCAGTTGATGCTTTTTTCATGAAACAGAGGAAATTGTTTTAGTTTAAATGAACATTTTTCTTAAAAGTAAAATTAGATCTATTTCAAATTCATGCATTTGTATTGTGTAACGATTTCGTGCTTTATTGGAATGAGTTATAGATTGTTTGTTTATCTGTAAACGAGGGTATTTTATTCCTGTTTAATTCTGGACATTTATAATCTATTTATATGAACTATTTTGAGTATATTTTTGATGTTTATTCTTGTATTTCCTTTTTCTAATATTTCTAGGACTTCGTGTGGTCCTGTATAAGGGTTAGATAACTTCTTTATTTTTCCTCCCTCTAATAAAAATACATAATCTCCGACTTTAAAATTTTGTGGATTTGATTTCTTGTCGTAAAATTTTTTAAGATTTTCTTTTAGCTTAGATTAAGTTTATTTTAGCTATAGCTTGCATTTTATGGAGTCGGGTTATTAAGTTTGTTAAATAGTAGTGATAGGTTTCTAGTTTTTCATGTTCTCGTGGAGGCTCACGTGAGGGTAAACGCACTAGTTTTCCGAATACTAACTCGTAAGGTGTACATTTACTTCCTTCGTGTATGCTGGTACTATATGAAAAGGTAGCAAGTTCTAACCAATCATCCCATTCAGAATTTTTATCTACAAATTGCTTTAGATATTCACCTTGGCGGAAGGTTCGGATAGAAAAAATGTATCCTTTTGAATCAATTTCATTCCGGAATTTGTATCCGCAGCAAACAGTTTCATTCCGATCTAATCCGAAGTCCGATCAAAGATTCCTATCCTATTCAATCCGAGGTCGATCTAAGGATTCCCATACGATTTAATCCGAAGTTAAAGGAAGAATTTTAATCCGAATGAAACCGATCTAATAAAAAGTCCAAGAAAGGATTTCAATCCGAATGAATCAGATCAAATCCGAGATCGAAATTAGATCGAATTCTAATCTAAAGTGAAGGATGCTTTTCAGTGACACATTTTCACAAACATTTTTTTTTAATATAAATTTTATTTTTAAGTGATAACTTTTTCGGATTCATTCGGATTGTCCGACTGAAAGCTGGAGCTTCAGTAACCCTAACTTCTGGTAGAGTTGCCATCTGGGCTTGCATCATTTTTGGTCGCTGTCTAATGCATTCTACATAGTGACGGACGATTTTTCTAACCTGATTTTCCATTCAAAATCCAGAATTTTTCTCGAAGTGTGTAGAGAGTAGATTGAATACCGGAATGTTTATTGTCTTCGTGACATTCGCGAATGATGAGATCTGTAACTAGGTGTTTGCTAGGCAGTAAGAGAGGGTGTTTTTGACTGTAAATTAATTCTGACTTCTTTAAACGACCCCCCACACGAATGAGATTGTTCTCGTCAAGAAAAGGGTTTAGCTTGTCGAATCTAGTAGGTTTTCGATACGCAGCTGGAATTTCCTTGATAGACGCTTCTCGCGTACCCTTCAGAAGCTTGATCTCATCTGGAATCCTTTGCGTTGTATTAACGTTACTAGTCGTCTTTCGTAACAATAAGCTATGTCTGATGTTGGTGCAATGAATTCTGGCCATTCCCGTTCGGGTTGAGCTAACCAAGTCGCACCTGCGAGTCAAAGTTTGTTTTTAATAAATTCTGATGGAAGATGTCCCCTAGAAAGCGCGTCGGCTGGATTATCCTGCGATTTTACGTGTCTCCACTGGACTTGATCTCCAAATGATTGAATGTGTACGACCCTATTTGATTTGAAAGTTCTCAGCAAATAAGGAGTTTTTTTCAACCAACATAAGACGATAGTGGAATCTGACCAAAAACTTACTTTCTTATTGGAAATTTTGAATTGAACCTTTGACTCGATGTAAAGTTTCTTATGAATTGATGCCGCGCAAAGTTCTAAACGTGGAATTGTAACGCTACTTAATGGAGCCACTCTGGAATTGCTACATATCAATTTGATCGTGATTTTACCCTCTGCATCAACAGACCTAACATTAAGACACGCTCCATAATCATGGAAACATGCGTCGCAAAAACCATGAATCTCAACTTCCTGAGGAACTTCGCATAAAATTCTTCACGGTACCGAAAAACTTTCTAAACATGCGAGGTTTTTTTATTTTGTATTAACTAGATTCGTTTTGAATCAGTTGCCCAGTAAGCGTATTTGTTTGTATTAACTAGATTCGTTTAGAATCAGTTGCCCTGTAAGCGTATTTGAATTTGGATTAACTTGATTTGTTGAGAACAGTTGCTCTGTAGGCGTAGTTTGAATTTTCTAACAATCCTGTATCAAAACTTTGGCGTAGAGACCCACCGGCCCCAAAAGTCCGAGAGGATAGAAAAATTTTGAAATTTTGGAAGAAATGTTCTTAAATGAATTTTAAATATTTGGGACATAAAATCAAGACTAATGGATCTATGTTCTACTACTTGATTTTATTTTACTGATAAAAATAAGTATTACATCTCAGACGAATCCACGAAGGCGAGAGGTCACCACAGGGATCACTCTGAGTTCGATATGTAAGACACAGTACGAAAATTTTCATTTTGGGATAGTTCTGGTTGAAATAATTAAGATGTTTTATTTAAATGCAACAAATCATGATGATCCTGATTATACTTTCTACAACATCTCCTGCTTTTACATGGCAATGAGTGTTCACACAGACAGTTTCTACACAGTCTGTGTAACTTCACGAAATTCCAACGTTCTGAAACATTGAGTTTATCAAAGACAGGACACCCGTAAAGTCGATGGTCCTTCTTGCACTCAATGCAAGCAAAGCCTGAGGAACCGGAAGCAGTAGTTACGTGAGAATGTGCTTCCAATCTTCTGAATTTCGGAGAAGGTTTACTGATCTGATTTCCTTCATCCTCCCCACTTCGCGGCCACTCGAAGCAACCCTATCTACAAAGCGAAGTTTGAAAACTGTTGACTGAACGAACTTATACAACACGTCCAGCTTCGGCACCTCATTACCGTCTAATTTGTCTTACCATCTGGCCAAGACTCCTGGAGGAAGACGTCTCTCCAAGATTCGGATGACCATCTGCTCACCGAAACCATCGGGCTCGTATCCTACCTCCCTGAGCATACTAACGTGTTGTTTAGTTTTATCAATGAGTATTGAAAGTTCATCCGGGTTGGCTTTAGTTAGGAATGGCAGATTTTGGATTGCATCCATATACTCTGCAATAATTATGCGTTTTTGATCGTAAGATTCATACAATGCTTCCCAGGCCTTTGTGTAGTTCTCCTCACTATGGGGAAACGCGACGATTTTGTTTTCTGCAGTTCCCGAAATCGAATTAATCAATTGAGTGTGTTTCACATAGTTGCTCAAATCCGTTCATGTATGAACGAGAGCTTCGAAACTATGTTTCCACGCTACCCATTTATCGTGTTTACCGTTAAATTTCAAAATTTGGACTACCGGTAGTTTAGGTATATCCTGTTTTTCCGAGATAGTAAAATAACTAGTGTTTAACGTAGAACTAGCAACCGGTGTTGCAGTTTAATTTTCTGTAATGAAAGTCGCGACATCCTAATACTTTGTTCGTATTTCCGGAAACGCGTTCAAGTTTGGATGAGTCGATTTTAATGCTGTTAATTCTTCAATTAATTTCGAATAGTCCTTAAAAAGTTCAGTTAAATCCGTTAACCTTAATTTAGCATAAGTGAAATTACACGCGGGATTTTCAACATACGATTGTATTTCAGCGATTGCCCTTTCCAAAAAAGTTCCTTTTAGTATGATAAACGCGATGCGTTGTGATTTGCTCGTACCCCCCTCCATTTTTAATTAATTAAAAATAACAGGGAAAAGAGGAACAAAGAGATGGCCTAAATTTGTTGCTTCGGGTGGTCGAAAGACACACAGAAAAATTATATGCGTTATAAAATTGGATATAACCGAACCAAAATTCATGAACCGACACGAATTTAGGAAAAATGTTGTTAATGGAATGTTCAAAATGCATTCCAAGTCTGGAGGAATCTTGTATCCTTCTAAAGGATTTCAAAAAAATTTGTTGAACAAATTCTGCGTAAATTTATATTTAACCGGACATGAATTCTCAAAATTTTAAAATATTAAATAAATTTGTGCAAAAGATTGTATTTAAATAGACATGAATTCTCAAGGTTTCAAAGTGCTAAATAAATTTAGTCGGTGAAGCAAGAGAATAAACAATGGCTATTTGAGCCCATTATCTCAATTGGTAGTGTTTTTTAAAAAAGCAAAAATTCTTTCAAAGACTTTTTCAAGAAGAAGTTTCCATAGTCCCTACCATTGGTATGCTTGACCGGAAAAACAAAGGAAAAAGAAAGGAAGATGCATAAACTTTATGTTAAATTCACTGAAACAAGAAGCTAAGAAGTCTGACAAATTTTGGAAAAGAATTTCTCAATTCTCTCCAAAAAGAAGTAATTAATTGTTAAAATATATTAACTTTGAGAAATAAAAGATGTAAGGGCACTTGATCTTGAGAAAATTCGTGACTGAATTTAACTGAAACGCAAATGCGTTGATTAAATATTGAAACTTCTCTTTGAGTTTTAAAATAACTATTTCAAATTAAATATTAAGAATTTTCACTGATCTGACTTGAAATTATAAAATACTTTCGAAAAATGAAGTGAATTCTGCTAGAGGCATAAAAACCCCTTTTTATTGAATGAAATGAATTTGATTTTAAAAGAAGCACATGAGAAAATGATTGGCATCACCCACACGCGCGAGAATTGGAGCTAGCACGAGACATGAACAGTGAAGATGAAAATTCTACGTTTAGGCGAAACGAGAATTTATGAAGTTTTTTTTTATGAACGTGGGTGATTCGGTGAATCTTGATACTCGATTGTATCTGAATTTACTCATCAAGCGAGTGTGTTCATTAAGAACGAAAGTTGTTCCGGCGGAACGACAAAATATGTCACGACGCGCGAGAGCTCTACACGCTATGGACGTCAAAAGTAGACTGTAATCTTCACTGAGCGAAGTCGCACAGCGTCGATTTCTCGCGCATACATACGTCATAATTCTTTCACTCGTTTGGCGGCAAACTCAAAATAGAGTTGTGCTCGACATTTACACATTTAAGCCTAGTTCACAATTATATTCATGTGCAGGGTTGCACACGTAATATATCTTAGGTAAATTGCATGAGTATTTTACGTAATTTACGTACGTATATTACGTTGAAAACATTAAATTCATATGGAGTGGGGGTTTTTCTACGTATAATACGTAATTTACAAATTTAAAAAACTATGAATTTTTTCTTTTGAATATTTATTTTCTTCGTCTATAATATTCACATTTTGTTTTGGTTTTTTTACTTGACTTCGTGTTATCATTGTATTAAATTTTGATTCTTTTATTTCGTTAGGATTTTTCTTTTTATTTAAAATAATATTTATTTTTTCTTTAAATTCATTGAATAATTCTTCAATGGAAGGAGTTTTTACTTTTTTTGTATTTAAATTATAACTGGGTTCCTAGATAAAGCGTCGGCATTGACGTTTGATTTTCCTGTTTTATAGACTACGTCAAAGTCATATTCTGTTAATTTTAATTTCCACCTTGTAACCCGTGAACAAGGATCCTTACAATTTTTAAACCATACTAAAGGTTTGTGGTCCATTACTAATGTGAATTTATGATCATAAAGATAGGGGCGAAAATGAGTTACACAGAGTATGATTGCTAGGGCTTCCTTTTCATACGTGTCATATTTTCTTTCTTTGTCGTTTAGCGATCTAGAGGCGTAGGCTATGGGTTTGTCTTTTCCTATCTGTCCTTGAGATAAAATTTTTCCAATGGCTAATCCGGATGCGTCCATTGTTAAAACAAATAATTGCGAGAAATCTGGTTTTTGTAATAAAGGTGCGCTACATAATTTAATTTTTAAGGTATCAAATGCAATTTGTTGAGAATCCGTCCAAATAAATGGGGTGTCCTTTTTTAATAGCTTTTTTAAAGGAGCTGCGATTTTTGAAAATCCTTCAATAAATTTCTATAATATCCAGCTAGTCCGATGAATTCTTTTATATTTTTGGGTCTTTTAAGGGTGGGAAATTTCATCACTGCTTCTATCTTCTTTGGGTCCGGTCGAACTCCGTGTTTATCAATAATGTGTCCTAGATGTTTAACTTCAGGTCGCAAAAATTCACATTTGTCTGGTTGTAGTTTTATCGCCCGCCAGCGGTCACAATTAATTTTATTCCTTTTCTCCTTCTTCGTCATATCTCGTAACGCCGCAGCTATGTATGAGTTGCGCGCGCATCCGCTGCCAAGAAGACTCGAGGCATTAGACCCAGGCCGGAGCACGGACGTTGTAGAGATTCGTCCCTGTGTTAAATTCACATTTACCATCTCCCTGCCTACTCCAACCAACAGGAAGGCTGATGCTTCCCCATTGGTCTGCCGATGTCTCCACTGTGCCTATGAAGAGAGGCACATTTTTGGACTCGACTTCTTTCAACATCACGAGCCAAAGTATTCGCACGTTGAGCATTTTTGGAGTTTTTTACTCTACTCAACTCTCAAGAACACACAAGCGTGTTCTTCTCACCAGACCAAGAATTCTATAACATTCATCGCTTTTCTATCATAGGGAATACTCTCGGTTTTTAAGACATCTTCAAATAACGAATGAATTAAACTCTGTTGTACAGATCTTGACATATCTCACAGCCAGCGAAGGAGTTCTTACTGGTGGACCATCTGAGAATTAATTCTCAGATGAGTTCACAGGTGGACCGTCTGAGAAGTGATTCTCGGATGAGTTTACCGGAAGTATCCAACGACTCGCTCGCATCATAGACATCTTTTTGTGCCTCTGCTTTCTTCCACAGCTCATCCATGGAGATAAAACTAGGGATTCTTTCAGAGGCAGAGACAACCCTCAAGGATTACAAGTGTGAGTGAAGCTAGTTTATTTTGTTAAAATAAAACCCCCACATTTCCGTGTCAGACATAAACCCCTTTTATTTCTTGACATAAAATTGTGCCTCGCACCCATTAATCGGGAACTTAATTTTTGTGTAAAATTATGTTGGCTACAGTTTAAGGTTTGCATTGCGTAATCTATTTATTAATTCTGAAAATTTCTTTTTATGTTCTTCTAAAGTATCCGCATAGATGACTATATTGTCTAGGTAGACAAATAGTTCGGTACCTTGAAGGCCGGTCAAAACTAAGTCCATGAGACGTTGAAAGGTGCCAGGAGCATTCTTTAAACCGAAAGGCATACGGTTGAATTCGTAGTGATCAAAAGGAGTGGAGAAGGCAGTTTTGTGTGAGTCGTTGGGATGCATTTTTATTTGGTGTAAACCCCACGCTAAATCAAACACTGAAAAATATTGAGCTTTTCCTAGTTGGTCAAGAATTTCGGTTATATTTGGTGGGGTAAGTTTAATAATTTTGGTGTCTATTAAATCTTGAATTTGTCGTTGGACTTTTTCCTTTTGTACATGTGGTAATCTGTAAGGTCGCGTAAAAACGGAGATCTAATCAGTGGTTTGGATGCTATGTTGTAAGACATTGGTACCTTCCAGTATTTCTCCTCGTATGTGAAACTGATCTGCATGTTTTAGTAATAGGTCGTTTACGTCAGCGTATTCTACGTCATTTAGGTGGTCGAGCCGCAATAATTTCTTTATTGATTCAGCTCTGTTTTCGTTTGAAATATTAAAATTGGGATGAAGGAAATCTTTATTTGGCTTTGTAAAACAGCTAATGATTTGTTCGATTGTTTGGGATTTATTATCCTCGTTTTGTAGTTGTGCAATGGAAATTTTATCTTCCTTAGATTCTAATTCTTCGAAATTCATAATCTCTACATTAGGAATGGCTAGTGTTATTGGGTCTTGCCAAGTGTTGGCGATTTTTAAATAGGCTTTAACGTTGTTATTTTTGACTATCGCATCTTCTAAATATACGCCACTGTCTTTGATCATTAATTTTGGAACGTATCCTATTTGTTTATCATTATTTTTTACATAAATGTAGAAGTTTGAGATTGTACTAAGCGAAATTGTAATTATTTTTGGAGAATAAAAAGGATAAAGATTTTGATTGATTTCCAGTTGTTTTTCTGCGTAATTGATTTTGACTTTATTATTTTGAAAAAATTCTGTGCCTAAAACTCCGTCATGTTCGACTGGTACTTGATCTTCAATTAAATTAAAAATAGTGGGGAATCCAAAAATATTAAGTGAAACTTGTCTTAGTACAAAAATTGGATGTTCGTTTATTTCTGTTAACCGAAGGCGTTCGTTTTCGTCAATAGGCAAATCTGATGCAATTGCTGCTATCTTAGGTAAATTGGGTTTAGCGCCAGTATCAATCATCATGGATATTGGATTTTTTAATCCTTCAGTTGATAATCGAACGTAAGGAATTATATTACTGAGACTTAAATTTATCATTTCAGTTTTAGGAGTTTCTTTAACCTCATTAATTTTTTTAGGTGCATTGATTTGTCATTTGGGCCTCCCTCAGTGCATCCTGCTGTGGGAGGGAGTTCGAGTTTCCCGGGGTTTCTGTTTGCCATTGTAATTGATTATTATCATATATTTTCTTTCGACAATCTTTAATTACATGCCCTGGCTTCTTGCAATAGTTGCATAATATTGAGGTGTTCACTTGGAATTAATTATTTATTGACGGTCTTTGATAGGAATTCCCAAAGTTCCTATTTTCGAATGGTTGTTGATGAAGACTTTGTCCGAAATTCCTAAAATTTCTGTTTTCAAATGGTTCTTGGTAGGAGATTTCATAGGAATTTCAAAAATTTCGATTTTCAGATGGTCGTTGGTAATAAATTCGATCAAAATTTCTATTTTCAGATGATCGTTGGTAATAATTTCGATTAAAATTTCCGAAGTTTTGACTTGTTGATGATTGCGGGAAAAAGTTCTGTGTGAAATTTCTATTTGGAATTTGATTGGGCTCCCGAATGAAATTTCATATTGCAGGCCTATTTTGAGTGGGATATTGTTGTTCAAATTGCAGATTATGGGGTTGAAAGTTTGTTTGTAATTTGTTGGTTATATGGTAACAAGTTGAAGTAGTGTGTCCTCTTTTTCTGCAATACTGGCAGATTATTGGCTCTTCTTGCGCAAATTGTATTTTATGTGTTTTTGCAAATTCTCGGGAATTTTTTTTTCAACCTCTCTTCGCGGATTGGTATTTCCTTTTCTTAGTTATTTTCTTGCTGCTAATTTTTGTTCAGCGTCGAAATCTTTGTTAGTTATCTCCCTGAAACTGTTTGATCCTGTGATTCTTAACTCTAATTCTGGTCGCAATCCTCTTACGAAGCATTCTATCATATTATGTTCTAAACTGTTCTTAAATATTGGATCTTCCTGATTGTTGTTGTTTAATTTGTGTACATCTCATTCTAGGATTCTACTTGAGTATGATAGAACATTTTCGTACTCCCACATATATATACCTCCTAATTCTCCCTGTAGCTGGTAAACGGATATGGAAGGTGCGTATACTGTTTTAATCTTTCTAATAATTGATCTAGTTTGTTATATTTATAATCATGGATACTTTTTCTAGCTTCCCCTGAGATTTTACTTCTCAGCATATTCACTAAATTCTCTTCTATGACAGGATTCTTGGGAAGCATTTCTTTGGCTTCTTCGCATTCTTCTATGAATATGGTGAGGAGGACATTTTTTCCGTCAAATACCGGTACTATTTCCAAAGCGTCTCGGAGAGATACTTGTTGGTTATTAGGAATAGCCATTGTAGATGGGCCTTGAGTTTCAACGGATTTAATTATTAAATGTATTTCGGTTTCGTTTTCCTTTTTTATTGAGTTTTTTTAGTAGCGAATTTTCCGATAATACTTCGGTCGAACTTTCTGAGAAATTTGTGCTCGAATTGTTTAGCGTGGTGGAATGCGATAAGTTAGACACGTCTTCATTAATTGAAGAATAAAGTTCAAGGAAATTTTGTGATCTTACCCAACTATGATCTACTCTGGTTTTTTGAGGTTGAGAAATTTCAAAAGCAATTGATTTTTTTCGTAGAGTTAGGTATTCATGATTTGTTTCTATCTCTTTCGAGAGGGTAGGATTGTCTTTCATAAATAAGGGAAATACAATAGAGCATTAGATATTATTGTTTTTGCCTGATTGATTGTAAACTAACATTCAAAACTCTCTCTTTCTTTTAGATCTGTTGGCTTATAGTTTTCCCGGACCGATGCACCAAAAATAGAAAGTGAGTATGTGACGTCTAGAATTGAGTTATATTTAATCAAATAGCACCTTCTTATCTCCCCTAAATTCCTCGTTTTGATTAACCCTTGCGAGAAGGTTAATTCGGGTTGAGGATAGCCAACAGATTAGCTAAGGTAAATGAAACAGTTTAGTTTCAACTTAATAGGTTTATTTAAATAGAAAAGTAATCAGAAATGTTTGTTTACAAAGAAAGTGGTTGCTTTGAAGATCAAGTATTATGAATACCAGATGAACATTTAAGAGTCAATGTGTAAATTCACTTCCCAGGATAAAAGAACCGATTAAATGACTGCTTTAGTGAATTGGATTTGTTTAAGGCCATGTGATACTTTTTCCAGGGGTCAATCAGGTTCAGATAAACCAATTGTTTGTCCCCAAAAATGAATATTTCTGAAAAATTTATTCGGATAAGTTATAAAATGAATAAAGGGACCGATATTCACTCTCATTTTGATAAAAAATGAGAGAAATATAATTATTGCAAATTAGCATAGAGATATAAGATTGAGGTTAGATTGGCAATTATTTTTCACTGACATATCAACACAACGTGTTGGTAAGATAGGAATGCTCTATATCATACAAAGACAGAATGATAATGCAGAGATCAACAAATTTCGAAAGATTCAAACTTTCAATCTCTCTATGCATTAGTTATTATTATTATTATTATATAATAGTAATAGAAACAAATATGTACGAAAAGTTGTTTCAAAACCTTGTCACGCGACACTGTATTATTGACAGTATATTGTTTTTTTGTTCAACTTACAATATTAGATCAATTCATACGCATGCAAAATGTATGGTTGATTCAAATATTGACTCGGTAAAAAGGAATACAATAATTGGTACAATTTTTTTTTGCTGAGTTGTCACGTCACACTGTAATATTTTATAGTTTGAAATATTAATATATTCACAATATTAGATCAACTCATACGCATGCAAAAAGTATGGTTGATTCAAATATTGGCTCAGCAAAAAAGGGATATAAGAATAAGATATAAGTTTCTTTTTGTTGAGATGTCACGTGACACTATAATACCGCACCGAACACTGTCATGTCAACAGGCGCGCTCCGGACACTCGGTCAGTGATCCCAGATATTAAACGAGATGCCCCTGGAGAGTTGCGGGACTCCCAGAGAAGGACTGATTCTTCGCGTGAAATTTGATTTCATATATTATTATATGTACATTATACGTACATTATTATATACTAGCGCTATTGTCGTCGCACTACCGTTTCTATATTGTATGTACAATTTTTTTGGCCGTTTGATTTGTGTTGATACCCCCAAAAATGGCCAAATAATCTACAAATTTATGAGATTTCATTTTATATTAAAAAATTAAAAGTATGTCAAGGGACAAATGGGTACTCAAAATAACCGGAAATGAATTGTTTACTTATGAAATATACTTATTAATAAATTTATGACTTACTTACGCTGAAAAATTGTTTTTATTTCAGTTTGCACAGCCTAATTGTATACCTACCGCTCAATGCTTTTTTTCTTACTTCGATACTTTTCGAGACAAATTCGAGACTTTTCGATATTCGACTTTGTTCAATTCGAGATTTCAGGCCATGACTTCTTTCTAATAGGATCGTATTAGATATGATATAATTATTAATTATAAATGTCAGAGTTTTATTTTATTTCGTTTCATCAAAGATCTATTGATGTAGAGGGCGCGCTAATCAGCAGAAAAAACTGCTTTATCTAAATTGGCTCATGTGGTAAGTGACGTAAATGTTCAAAGACTATTGTCAAAACTTCTACCTTATTTTAGCAAATCGAAACTTTTTTTCATTATACAAGATAGAAAGACTCAATATCCGTTCGTTTTAATTATCTATACTCTTTTTCAAAGTTTCAGGGCAAAATATTCATTTTTATGGCCAAACAATGGGTTTTTTAAAACTCATAATTTTCAAAAGTATCACATGGCCTTAAGAATGCGGATTTAACAGTCGTCTTTCTGAATTGGAATGATGTGATATACGCCAAATGCGTATAGATTATTCAAAATTGCCAACTCACAAACTTAGACTTAGGATATACTAAGATCGGAACTATACAACCATTTGGGGAAATGGGTACTTAGGGCGCTCAGTCCACTAAGGCCTCTACCCACGCGCCAAATTAGGATAAAACTGAGCCGTCCTAAATACCGGGATAATCCTAAGCTTGGTCCCATTTGACTTTACAATAGTTGTTTTCACCTTAACGCACGCTTTAATATTGTGCTTGGCTTGGGTGAAAGCTTGGTGAATTATTATTAATAACCAACAGAACTTCCAGTGGGAATAAATAGTTTAATAATTGTAATAAATAATAATTAATCAAATAATTATTAAATATTAAGTAGGAAAATTAATCATTAATTTCTTTTTATTTTAAATTGGAAAAATATGTTAAAAATCTTGTTTCTTTGTAGATATAGTAATAAGTTAGATTTGAGGATAAAGTGAACTTAAAACTATATATTTAATAATAAGTAGTAATGTAAAAACTGGAAAAGAGGAGCATAGACGGAAGCGTCCGTCGAGCGTCAGAGGCAGGAGGCAAGCGAAGCTTGTGACGATTCTTCGGCACAGAGCATAAAAGGAGGCCCTCCGGCCCTAACTCGGTAGTTCAGTTCTGGACCTTCGAATGACACTCCAGCCCGGACTTCGAACGAGACACACGAGCCTCACCTACTTGGCTCACTCAGTCAGACGGAATCTGACTCACCCTTCAACAGACCTATGACTTGGGACTCGACCCTCGAGCCTCAACCAAGGACCAGTGCCCTGTGCTGTCCAACCGACCACCAGCAACTACCTGCCACGCTCTTGCCTCGACCAGCCAGCCAACACGCTCCTCCGATCCAGTTCACGGAAACAGGACCAAATAAATGTGATCATCTAAAAAGTAACCCTGCCTATTTTCTTAAAAATATCATAACCAGTGCTTTTCAAAACTAGTGCTTCGATTACCGTGCTCTCTACTATACATCCCTCCCTTCTTTACCTCTTTACAGAGTAAGGGGATCGTATCAGATGTATTTCAATCGGTTTCCAAAATTTAGATGGTTTTATCAGAAAACTCCGATTGAACAGAAACTTTTTCATTTTCTTTAGGCATTTTTCAATCGGATCGGAATTTTTAGGGTTATGTTGCCATATTTCACACCAAATTAAAAATTTTTTAAACCGTTGACCAATTAAACAAAGCTGTGTATTGGAAAATCGGAATTCAACATAGATTCCGATTTCAATAATATAAAAGATAAAAAAGTAAAGTTTGTGTTTACAAAGTAAATAAACCTTTTAATAAAAATCTTTGATAATTTTCTAATCGGAAATTTCCTATTATTTAAGAATACAGATTCACAAAAGCCTCAGACCGATTTAAATTTTCTAATCGGTTTCTTGTTCCTGAGTTGTTACAGTTAGTACATGTAAATATTTTATTATAATCAAATCAGTCAAATGTTTTCAAAGCATCAATACATAAATATATTTGTTGATTATAATTCAATGTTCAAGAATCCTTGCGCAAATATGAATGTTTAAAGATTTATAATTGATTGAATCAATAGTTTTGTTAATAATTGGGTATAATTTAGTATTAAAAAGCTATGCGCAAATACATTTAATTTGTTAAGAACAAATGAAAGTCGAAGAATTTGTAATACATAGATACATATCAAAATTGATAAAAGAAAGATATTTCGGAGGAGAGTTTTACCTTCAGTGGCAGGACAAATGAAAAATGGTAATTCGCAAGGTACTTACAATATTACTTAGAGATGCGCAGGTTCAGTCGTAACAACTCACAGTATGTTAGAATTAATGTTCACTCAAATTTCATTAAAGTTTTATTAAGAGTTCATTCAGAAAAGGTTTACTAAAGTTTCAAGATTTGTTAGATATTCACTGAAGTTTCACTCAAGTTTGCACAGATTTGAATTCGCTTATGTTAGCGATTTTCCGATGTCTACTCTCGAACCGATTATAACAGCGAGCTCCCGGTGTTGTTGGAACTGTCTGAGGTAGCCAGATGTGTCAAATATATACTCTGCTGGTCCGCATATTCATTTGGCCTTGCACAAGTGGTTGTCGTATTCATTTGATTCGCTTGGCTGATTGCATGGCCGTACGCAAGGTGGGGGGGGTTTGGACCCCAACCCCCGCCCTTGCGTTTGGGGTTCAAACCCCCCCATACACAAATTAAAATTAAAAATAAGTTTTTATTTTACATCAAAGAAAATCGGTTGAAGGAAATTTTATTATTGTAATACATGAATTAATCATAAAAATATTTCGACCCCCCCCCCACCGTGAATTCCTGTGCACGGCCCTGGCTGATTGGTATATTTGTTTTAAGATGACTAGTGTGTTCCTTTTGTTTGAGTGGTTCGCGCGTTCATTTAACAAGTGATTCTCGTGTTCATTTGATTCACTTGGCTGACCAATCGTGACCTTGGAAGTACGACCGAGTTATGGGGTTGCTAGTGTGCGTTGGATGTATATGTACCTGTTCGTTTGGGCGTGAGGTCATGGATCCCTAACATCTCTGATGAAAATGTAAAAATTTTTTTTTCATGTATTCTTTCATTTTTCTTTTATAATTGTAAAAAATTACGATGTGGATACAGCAGAAATTCACTTTTGTAAATTGTTTGTCAAAAAGTTTATAAAAGTATATAAAATGTTTGACAAAAAATTTTGTCTTTTCATGTCACTTTTAATTTCCTCTACCAGTGCCAAAAGTTTCAGGGATGTTATTATTCAGGGATATTCCTTGTTTTACTTTATGACACAAGCGAATTAGTTTTTCAAAGTTTTTTTTCCAGAATTCTTTATTAAAAAAAAATAATCGTACGCAGAGCCTATGCACAATTATTAGTATTATTATTATTATTATTATTATTATTTTAAATTAGAAACTGCGAGAAAATACTTGGAGAAATGAAATTCCTGCTTTGATAATCCTTTACCATCACATGCCCTTATAAGCATGCAAGCAGGGTTGTACACGTAATCAGTGCTCTCAGATCAAGCTAGAAATTTACCCTCTCTATATTTAGAATTTATCGAAAAAAAAGTAATTTATTATATATAATGAGGGAAATTATATTTATATAATTCAAAAAAATACTTAAAAAGAGAAATAATTTCAAAATTTTGCCAAATTATACTTGAAAAATTGCTTTTTTTTTTTTGCTAAAATAGTGGATGTGGAGGGGATAAATTTCTAGCTCAATCTGAGAGCACTGCACGTAATATATCTTAGGTAAATTACATGAGGTTTTTGACGCAATTTACGTCCCTATTTTTTTACATGTAGTTTACGTTTTCAAGATGGCTACTGCGCTTGCATATTTAGAAAGTAAACATAACCTAATTCTTGAATAAGTTAGGTTATATTATGATCTTTCCCCTCACTCTCCTTCAGGGATGCACGGTTACGCGTAACTTGAGGATTTTTACGTATATTACTATGGTTTTTACATTTGTAAATTACGTATTATTCGTAGAAAACCACCCACTTCATATAAATTTACACTCGAACCTCCCGAATTTCACGAAATCCAGACCAAAGATCCTCTCGAATTTCACCAAATTCCTGCTCTCAAATGTCATACCAATTGCGCATTCGTATTGCATATTTTGCAGCATTTTAAATTGCGCGCCAATAACAACCAATGCGATACTGAGTGCCATGGCATGCGCAGTGATTAATGTGATTAGTGAGAAACCTGTCGGTGAAATTTGAGAGGGCAATGAGGTGAAATTCGAGAGGTTGTGAAATTCGAGAAGGTGAAGTTCGGGAGATTCGAGTGTAATGTTTTCAACGTAATATACGTACGTAAATTACGTAAAATACTCATGTAATTTACCTAAGGTATATTACGTGTGCAACCCTGCCCTCCTTTCAAGTCCACCATTTTTTACATTTTTTACGTATAATACGTAAAATACATATTATACATATAAAAGTCCGAGTTACGCGTAACCGTTCAACCCTTCATATAAGTGATATAGACAGACTTTATTTAGCATTGTGAACTTATTATACGTTTATGTAGGGGAGATCGGGGGGTTGTGAGACATGGGGGGTCGTGAGACACACTTACAGCTCTGATGTCACGAATCCGAGTTGATTTGCACGGCAAATTGAATTTATTTGAAAATTTAAATTATTATCTATTATGAGGTGGGTTTGTCCACTTTTGTGGCTGAGTTCCTCCTCGTCTTGAGTTAGAATAAAGCTCTTAATTTATTGAAAATTAATTTAAGGAAGGTTCGTTCAAGTAATGTTCGATATTTAATTTATTATTTAATTAAATATTTATTTATTAAAGAAAATTATTAAATTTATTAATATTAATTAAATTATTAAATTAAAGAAAGAAAAAATAGTTAACATTTCTAAGTCCGAAACTAAAGGAAAATATTACAAGTTTAATAATTGAAATTTCGCGAGACCTAATGACAGAGCTTCGCCGTAAGAAAGTCGATCAAAATCTGATCTTTTTTTCTAGATAGAAAAAAGCTCTTTAGGCCTTTGCACACCTTGAGAGACCCTTGCGCAGCCCTACTCTAATTATTTTATGTTCGTTGCACTAATCATAATTAGTCCTTAATTTACACGTGTGCTTAGTCGATTATCTAAATCCAATTCGAAGAATCGTTTTACGACCAAATTCGGTCGGCGCCAAGCTCAGTCACTCATTTCTTTAAAATAACAAAGTTAAACGCTACCTTATTTCCTAGAACTAACAGTTTATCAAATACCTTAATTTATTACTTTTATACTAACCATAGCTCTCTTTTAGCACTACATAAATGTCATCATACATCCATTCTTCATTTACAAAATAAGATTAAGTTTCAAAAGCAGTTTCTTAAAATCTTTTAATCAATTTTACTTTGGTTTTTTCACTCATCTCAATCTCACGTTCTTGCAATCAACATTAGTAAATAATTCTAACTCTAAATTTCCTTTTAATAATGAATTGTACATTCCATCACGATTCATTAATATTTATGTTAAAACTAGCTTAAATTATACAAAGGGTAACTCTTTGAACAAAAGTTCCTTATGTTTAGTGCTGAAATTAATTATAATTTTAATACATTTTCCAATATAATATAGTCGATTCGCCTTGTTTCCCTAATTACCAATCTCTCTCAGTTCAATTAATCTTTCTCTTTCTTTTATTTCAAAAATGCAATTATTGTTTTGATATTTGTAAATTTAAATTGATTTGAATTTTGTACGTCTAGGAGGTGCTCCCTCTATCGGGACAAAGTTTAACCAATCATCTTTTCCAGGACGTTATACTGAAATGAAAAACGTGACATCTACCGGGTGAATGCTGAACTTCTTGCTTGTTTTCAATCTCCATTTCCATATGACAAATGTCACATTCATGTGGATTCAGTCGGGTGGTACTCCTATAAAGGCCTGTAGCGTGGAGCGCTGTCTGTACTTTTAGGCCGACTTTGAATTAAATGCATGGGGAAAATACAAATTTGATTTAATTTAAGGCTGATGGAATTTGAAAATTTCTCATGTAGAAAAACTCAGATAACAGGGGATAATACAATTTCACAATAAATGCACTTTTTGAGGAGTTTTAATCTGTTCTTTTTCTTTTTTTATTGATTTTTAATGTGTAGGGTGGTACTGTTTTGAGACGCTTGTTGCGCGTCTGTCTAATTCTGTCAACTTTTCAGGTGGACTAGAATTTTTCCAGCCAAAGGCAAAAGAGGGAAAATTTATAAGTTTTAGATAGAAAAAAATAAAGAGAAGAAATGAATAAGGGGCGCTTGATGATAAGTTTGTCGAATACTCACTTTTATAGTCACAAAATAGCGTGTAATTATTTCCTGTCAGAAACGGCGGACATTTTGACTTCAATGATGGAAGAAACTAAATATTGATTCCTGCTAGAGATATTCTGCAATTAACTGTAATCTGGCGCGCGATTCAAAATCGAATAAAATTGACCAATGGGAGAATTTCTCTAGCAGAAAGCCAACACGCGTTGCGCGCGCAGGGTGCCACTGTCGCAGGTGTCCATTAAGCTGTACAATGTGATGTCACAGGCCATATGGTGGGGGTAGACTGTCAGAAAGGTTGGGTACAACAAATAGATTGTGAATGGAAAGCATTGCAAGTTGAAATAAAAGAATCTTTTACAGCGTAAGTAAGTGATACATTTGTAACGGTCTGATTTTTAGGGTTGATAATTATTGCCTCAGCAGACGTTTCAGCCTAGCCAGGATTAGGTTTAGAGGCAATAAAACAGATCCGATAATTTTGTTTAACAAAATAACGAAAATATATTTATTTAACTTAACGTTTATATTTACAAAATTATTAATATTTGGTGTAACGGAATTTGATATAACAGAGTATCATATTACGTCTGAATAAAAAAAGGTACAATTTAAAGTATGAATCGAGTATAGCTCGCTGTACATAAAAAACAGTGAATCAACACGGAGCGAGATTCTGAGGATTACATAATATTGAATGAGATTTTATGGTAGCGCAGAACGTCGGTCGGGTAGAACGGAGACGGAAAATAAATCTCTCGATGTATTTTAATAATTTCTGTAACTTAAACGGTGAGAGAGGTTGACAGTTTCGGTGGACAAAGTAAATTGAATTTTAGTATATTTCTCTAGTCTAAAGTATTGAATAATATTCTTAGTGGCACCTAACGAATATTATTCAAGTCGGTTTTAATCTATCTCTCTCAGTAGCTCCTGACGAGAGATAAATCAAATTTCCCTAATCTTTTACTGTTATTTGTTTAAAAAAAAAGATGGAAGGTGATCTCTCAAGTGACAGATATTATTATTAGAAGCATCTAACTAATAATATCTGCGTTAGATTTTGACAACCATAATAGCGCCTATCGATTGTGAAAATCGTACACATTTAAGATCAGACTGTGAGAGTTCGGAAGTCAGCTCAGGAAATGGTAAGTACAGTAGCGCCTATCCCTTGCGATTTTACCCTCGCTTTGCCTATCATAGTGGCACCTATCGATAGGGAAAGCATTTTGAGCTTTCACCGGGCGAGAATCTCTTCGACCTGGTCGGTGGGACTCGCCCAGCGGAACTGAGCATTTGCAACAGTGTCTCCAGATCGTGGGATTTTTCGGCCCCCACTCTACGATCCACAAGCTCATGTTTTCTCTCTCTAGCAACAGTCACGAACCTATTGATAGAGAAAGATAGCATGAGCTCGTGGGTCGTAGAGTGGGGGCCAAAATTCCCACGATCTGGAGACACTGATTTGCAAGCAGAGCGACTGCTTTTAATGAATGTGCCAATAATGGCCGACGCCCAGAGTAGGGACAGTTGGAGTGGGAGACGCGTCTAGCAAGGTTCGGTAACGAGAGCCGGTGTAAATGCGCAAGCGTATAATCTCTCGTTACACATTTAATAATAAGTATATTTTATAAGTACAAAATTCATTTCCGCATATTGTCAATACCCATTTGTCGCTTGACAGATTTTAAAATGCTTTTCCTTATCCACGAAACGATCGCTCCTTTTCTTCTTACAATCATAATGTTTCAAGTTTGTCCACGTTCTAGCAGTTAATATTAACTTTGATGAGGTTAAGGTTAAATTTTGACTTTAAGTATTTAGCAGAGAGGTAATATATATTCAAATTATAATTTCCTGAATACACATTTGATGCACTAACATGTACTTTATGAGTTTAGGTTCGATTAGAGTCCCAATATGATTTCAGAGTATTTCTACAGGTGTGTACATGTTTTATACTCCACCTTTAAAGGACTTATACACTGGCCAAATAGAGAAGCTCTAATTGAAACGATGCCATCCTGCTTTAGAAAGAGTTTTGGTAAAAAGGTAACAGTAATAGTGGACTGCTTTGAAATCTTTATAGAAAGGCCCTCTAATCTATACACAAGTGCACAATGTTGGTCAAACTATAAACATCACTCCACTATTAACCCAGATAACAATCGTGCGACGCACGCTTCAAGCACGCGTGCGAGTCGCACGATGCGACCCTTATCGCACGCAAATGGCAAGCACATTTCGCGACAAAGTGATTGTTAAATGCGTGCGTGCACAATGAGGCTCATTCAGCCATCACCAATATCTCGTCGTAATCTTTGTTGAATAAAAATATAAACAATATGTCATAATATTTTTTATTAAGCAAATTCGATTCAGTTGAATCAAATTAATATCTCATATCAAATTATTTTATATATTTATCTTATTTGAAATGATACGAGCCCGAATAATAATGTACGTGTTCTATATAATTGTACATGCGCAGTAATCACATCACACGTGGTTAACCGACGGACATCCTTGCCCGCGCAAGTTGCAATTAGTGAGGTTATGTGCGTGCCTATGTCAGCTGTTATTGTTGTGGCGTTCGCTAGTGCTTTTCCAGCAGATTTTTTAAACCAACGAACTCGCACGATATATATATTTTATATATAATTGAATGTTTGTGTGCCACGAATTGTGTTTAAAAAACTGGTAAGTAAACAATAAAATATATAAATACGTGTATTTTCTTTTAAATAACAGAAAATTATGAAAAGTTAGGTTAGGTACATGCAAATTAGCATTATGGGTTTTCAAACTTTTTGCTTTTCTTTATCTTATCATTAATTAATTATTTGGTATGCATAC
>UCOH01012010.1:0-79554 GCA_900474275.1 Synergus japonicus
TATATATATATATATATATATATATTATAATGAAGATCCCAACAACATCAGCGATTAAAGTTGAAACTGCAGCTCAAGAGCCTATGGATATCACTGAAAACATTAATGAGCCTATGGATGTTACTGAAAACACAGCCGATTTACGTGACAGGGAAAGCTCAGACAATGAAAGAGATAGTGACACTGATACGAACGAAGATGAATATATACCGGCAGGGACTAGTAAGGCTGTACTGAATCGTAAGACTCCACAAACTTTTGATCAAAAGGAACTAGACGATCTGATAAGAGATTTGGGATTACCAAAAGATTGAGCTGAGTATCTTGCTGCAGCATTAAAAAAGAAAAACTTTTTGTATAAAGGAATTAAAGCTTACGTTTATCGAAATAGAGAAAAAGACATTCGAAATTTTTTTCCAAGGATGAAGAAAATTCTTTGACTAAATTAAAAGCCGATATCTATATGGAGGAAGAGTTGAGACTATTTATCGACTCCTCAAAACGAAGCCTAAAAGCGGTTCTACTTCTCAATGGAAACCTATTCCACTAGGCCATCCAACAAAGTTGAAAGAAACATATGAAAATTTAAAAATAGTTTTGGACAAAATTAAGTATACAGAACAGCAATGGAAAATTTGCGGGAACATTAAAATTTCCACTCTGATTTTGGGTCAACAATCGGGTTTTACAAAGAATCCCTGGTTTTTGTGTCTCTAGGACAGCAGAGATAGAAAGAAACATTACGTACAAAAAGATTGGCCAAAGCGAGAAGATTTCCATCCCGGATCCAAAAATATAATGCGTGAACTGTTACTAGATCCTTCAAAGATTTTGCTTCCGCCTTTTCATATCAAACTTAGTTTGATCAAACAGTTTGTCAAAGCCTTGGGCAAAGATGGTAACTGTTTTCAATATTTGGGAAAGAAATTTGCAGAAATCAGTGATGCTAAATTGAAAGAAGGTATCTTTGATGGTCCTCAAATTCGCACTTTATTTAGAGACGAAAAATTTGACACATAAGTGAATCCTAAAGAGATGGCTGCATGATCAAGTGTTGAAAAAGATCGCAGAAAATTTCTTGAGAAATCAGAAGAGTTATGATTACGAGTTTTTAGTTTGTTGTAAAGTTTAAAAAATTTAGCCTGCTTACTGAACTTAAAGTTACATTTCCTACATTATCATCACGACTACTTTCCAGAAAATCTCGGAGACTATAGAGAAGAACAAATTGAGCGATTTCACCAAGATATTAAGGAAATGGAACGTCGCTATCAAGAATGATGGGATGTAAATATGATGGTAGATGTTTGCCGATCACTTAAAAGATCAAAATAGCCAGACACTTTGAAAAGAAAAAGAAATCCTCTACGCAGATCTTTGAAAGACAAAAAGGTTCGTTAAAAAAGAAAAAAAGAGTGACCGATCATAGACCTATCACACAATTAAAAAGTTCATAGTTCTTTGTTTTATTTATTTTTTCATGCTTTTATATATTGAAAATTATATATTTGAAGATTGAAAAAAAAATTTTTAATTTTAAAACTGAAAAAAAATTTTTTATATTATATCTGGACGTAAAATTTCCCTTCCTTTCCGAATCTGCAATCAAAAATCTATTTTTATCAATATTTATCGGTTTGACCTTGAATTGACCTTGATAGTGATTCGATAGGGTCAAGTGGACCTCGGATTCGGATTCAGGGACCCCAAAAACGTTAGGAATAGTGGTAATTTCTAATAAATTTTTTTTTGGCGATTTGACCGTCCTGAATTATGACGTGATGGGCGTAAACGGACATCAAATTCGGAATTAGCGTGCTGTAAAACATAAGGATATATGGGTCACCTTTCTTTATTTTTTATTTTATTTTTTAATTTCAAGAATCTTTATTATCTTTAATTATTATTTTAAATATTATATTTGTAAAAAAAACTTTAAAAAGTAACTGCTGCAATTGATACCACCTTGTCAATAAGATAATGACAAGTCCAAGTTCGAGTGGAGTTATATATTAAATACTTACAGTTTTACTATACGTATATTTTTCAACACATTACACGTTTAATTCAAAACACTATAACGGACAATTAAAAACATAAAACACTAAACATATAATTTTCAAATATGTAGCCCGCTTATTTTCAAACTGTTAAACGTTAAATTATGAGATTTCGAGGATATTTCACTCTCCCAGTCGAGGTACCGTCCCCACCACTCTGACATATTAAAAAGATTACACTTTTTTAACACAAGTTAAGTCTCCTTATTACTACTCCATGATGGGAAGTAAATTCAGACTCATAAATACGCAATAAACAAACAATACGCAATAATCGCCATATTTCTATTGAATTATTAATTTCTCTTGCATCAACGATTGATAACTTATTCTAAAATACACTTTAAATGTTGACACGGATATTTGGCAACGGATTTTGACTGACGAGATAAATTATGAATTCATTTCGTTTTATTTACAACATTATTGACGTCTGTTATCATAAGTGTAAAAATGGTATGAGAAATTAGCAATTCGATTATTGTTATTAAATAATGTTATTAGGAAACTTTTTACAACATGAGTTCATTATTATTAGTGGTAACAAATTGCAAGTTTGCATCTTTCAAAGTCTGATTACATCCAAAAATTACAATCGAACATTTTTTTAATTCGAAATATTTTTTTTGTGTTCTTTAATCAAAATATTGGACAGGTATTTTTTTATGTCGACATTACAAATTTTCAGATAAATTCTGATATGGATCTTTTGATTCGTGGATGTGAATCTTTTGATTCGGTACGCCTGATCGTCAAAATATAAAAGTTTTAGTCAAATCTTTCATAGCGTTTTTGAGGAAAAAAAAGATTTTGCTAATTCAGTGGGACCTCGTTCGTGTCGCACTCGTTCGTGTCGCTGTCGCCTTCATGTCGTGATCACGTGACCCCTCAAAACCTCGTTCTACCAAAAAAGAGGGCCACCTTTTATAACTCATGCTACCTAAGTTACACCTCTGAAATGACCGGAAGGGAAGTTTGCGACACGAGCAAGGTTCCCGGTCCCAAATATGCGAAACGAACGAGGTCCCACTGTATAAGCATTTTTCCATTAAAGTACATTTAAAAATCGAAACTTTGGACAAATGTTTGTCTAAAAACTGTCCATCTTTCTGACATTTTTCTTTCAAATTGTTAGTTTGCAAGTTCGAAAATACAAGAAAAAATTTCTTTAGAATTTTTTATCATAAGGCTTTTTTCTGTACATTTTTTACAAAACAATAAAATTTCCAGATGTTGGATGCATTTTATTGGACAGCTAATTGTTTAGAGTCAGGTCAGCGTCGAGCACATGGAATCATTTTTTTCCTAGAATTGTTATAAATAAATTATGTACAAAAATACATGGATGAGGTTCTCAATGACATAATAAATTTTTTGTTGACTAAAAATTGTAAAATGTCCAATAAAAATAATATTCTTAACAAATAATGACCATAATTTAAAATTGACTATGTTATAAACATTTATACAAACAATTAGAGAATTATTTTTTATGTTTTCATAAAAATATGTTGTTTTTTTCATCCAATGCATTTAAAATGTGTTTGATGCAGAGTATTGAAAATAAAAAATTGTAATCATTTAGGGCATATGATACTTTACCATTAGAGCAAATGAGTTAAACCTTCGTCTCATTTATACGAAGGTTTTTATCATCTTTTTATGACTTTTATCAGCTTAAAAATATTTATTATTATAAATGTATAATTGGTTTAACTAATTTTCTCTTATGGTAAAGTATCACATGCGCTTAATCATTTCTTATTGTTAATAACAAAACTTATAAGCAAATTCCAAAATTAGTCACTTTAACTAAGGGAAAAATTATTTTCTCCTCTGAAACATCTTCCAAAAAATTGAACAGTAATTTTTCAATAACACAATGTAATGATAGATAATTTTTCTTGTTAACAATAAGAAGTATTCAATGATTACTGTTAGTTTTAAACATGTTTCTTCAACTAACGAACATATAAAAAGGATTAAAACTTCCTTGGATACACAGAGCAAAGCGTGATAGGACATACTATATAAAGACAAGATGGCATCATTACACACACATACATGAGAATATTATAAAGATCATTAGTAGGTAGCAGCACCATTCAAATCTATCGCGCATTCTTACACTAACACTAAACACGTGCTGTTTATCTATATATGTACAACACCCCCTCTCAACGCAGGTTTACTTAAATTTACATATGTTCATTATTGCGGATTACAAAGTTGCAAATCACAAACTCTCAATCCTAGTAGAGATTTTCGATGATTCGACCCAAACAGACTTTTAGTAAGAACATCAGCAATCATTTCATTCGTTGAAATGTATTCGACGTTCAATTCAACTCGTTCAAAAACTTCTCGCACATAGTGATGACGAATGTCAAAATGCTTCGTGCGTGCATGATATACCGGATTTCGCATTAATTTTTGTGCACCTTGGTTGTCACAATAAACGAGTGTTGACTTTCCGTTGGGCTCCAAATATTCGAGTTCACTTAGGAATCTTCGTAGGTAAACCGTTTCTTTGGCTGCATCCGATAAGACAATATACTCTGCTTCTGTACTAGATAAAGCGACAGTTCGCTGTTTCCTGGCTTCCCAGGTGACAGCGGTACCAGCGGCCTTGAAAACAAATCCGGTGTATGATTTACGATCGTCGGCATTGGAACCCCAATCTGCATCAACGTAGCCAATCAAATCTTCCCCAGTTTTGCGGTACATTAATCCGTGATTACGTGTTCCATTTAAATACCTGAGAACGCGCTTTGCAGCACACCAACGAGCTTTTCCAGGATTACGGTTGTACTGACTCAATGCACTTACTGCATATGCAATGTCAGGTCTTGTTGAGACTGCAAGGTACATTAAGGATCCGATTAAAGATTGATAAGGAACTCCTTTCATCTCCTCAGATTCCTGTTCCGTAGACGGTTCCACTTCCTTGCTCAATTTGGAACTTCCATCCATCGGTGTCGCCATAGGTTTTGAATCTTGCATTCCAAACTTGTTTAAGACATCGTCGATATATTTCTTCTGGCACATGAAGAATGATTTGGAGATGGGATCTTGTTGGAATTCTATTCCAAGGCAGCAGTGTAATTTCCCCAAGTCTTTCATCTCAAACTCATTAGCTAGAGCTTCTTTCAGCTTTGTAAAAGTTTCAACAGAATCGGCTGCGACTATCAAATCATCCACATAGACGATCACAATTAAAAAGGTTTCTTCTGTCCTTAGCATGTAAACGCAGTTATCGCTGATCAGCTGTTTTAAACAAAAATTCTGCAATCGCTGATCCAGTTTTTTAAACCATTGCCTACCTGACTGCTTTAGACCGTAGATTGATTTCTTCAAGGAATAAACAAGATGTTCACTTCCCTCCTTCACAAAACCATCAGCTTGCTCCATAAAGATGTCCTCTTCCAAGTCACCGTTTATGTACGCCATGACTACATCGAGTTGGTACAGTAAGAGACCAAGTTCGGCTGAAAGTGCCATTACCATCCTAATGGAGCTTTGTCTTGCAACAGGAGCAAATGTTTCCTCAAAGTCGATTCCGGGCTGTTGACTAAAACCTTTAGCCACTAAGCGAGCTTTGTGACGTTCAACATTTCCGTTTGCGTCGTATTTTGTTCGTAGAATCCACCTGCAACCAATTACTTTATTTCTCTTAGGTCGGTCAGTTAAGGTCCAGGCTCCGCTTTTGGTGAGGGCATCAAACTCAGCTTCCATTGCCTTTTGCCATTCTTTTGCATATGGTCCAGCTAAGGCTTCCCGAACTGAAAAATTTGCCGGTTCTTCGTTTATAAGGGTTGCTCTTTCCATGGTTTCTGTCTCAACTGTCTGAGATAGTTTTCTTGGTCTCTCCCTTTGACCTGTTCTTACAATTTTAGGCCGTCCTCGCCCCCTCTGAATTTTTACAGGTGTTTGGCGCACAATATCAGCTGGTGGCGATTAATCTACGTCAGTTTCGACTTGTTCTTCATTGTTTGGAACGTCGTTGTCGTCAATGGACTCAGCTTTATCATTTTCTTCGTTTAAACTTACGTGATCCACAATACTCGAGGCCATTGTCTGTACGCAAAGTTATTATTTTTTGTTGACTTCGATTCTCAGCAAATGTCTTCAATTTGTTGAAGGCGGTTTTTAGTTTGCCTTTTGTTTTTAGGAAATGAACCTTAACCCAGTTCAACTTGTCATCGATAAACATTTGCAGAATCATGATCTACGGGAAAAAATATTTTGAAAACGTATAGAGATAATTTTAATTATTTAAACAATTATGTAAATTATTAATAAATATCTTTTTTTCACACCAAATATGTTGTTAGATATGGCTTTCTGGATTTTCAGGGTTCCTGATAAAGAATTTGATATTAATTGTACAAAATTCTATTTTTTACACATTTTTTTGATAATTAATCCACCAATATTAATATTACAAATAAAATTTTAATGAAATAAATGTTTTAAAAGAAAAAAAATTCTAAAACTTATTCCACTATATACCTAGTTGAATTTCTTACAAGGGTTTAATAAAATATTTAATTTTACAAGTTGTATATACTTTTATACTTTTCGTAAAATCCATTTTTCCACTATAGCTTCTCAAATATTGAAAATTTAAAGCTGATATAAAGAAAATGAAGATTCTTTGTATCTAGACGAATCGATTCACCTAAAAGATTAATGCATTTTATAAAAAAAAAAAAATAACAGTTAGGCTTTATTGTAATTTTCGAAAATGAATTTATTAAGTATAACTTCTCAAGTAATCAAAATTTAATGCTGATCTAAAGAATATTTAATGCTTCCTCTATGAGGAAGCAAATCATATTTGCTTACAGGAAGCAAAGTGCTCATTGAATGAGTACAAAAGTTGATACAACTTGACAGCTAGTTTAAATCTTAAAAATGATTCTTAGTGACATTTATATCTCCTCAGATTACTACACTCATGGAACAATTTTTTTTCATATTTTCATCAAAGAATATTAGATTTTTGGAAAATTGACCCCCCAGATTAGTCAAATCTCCACGTTTTTAGGAGTCCTTGACCCGAAAAACATGTTTTTATGAATGTGCCTGTCTGTCTGTATATCTGCTTGTCCTTATGTGTGATAGCAGATTTTCAGTTTATGAACGTTGGTCAGACATATTGGATAAAAATTCAAACAGTGGAAGAATTTGGAAAATTTTTTTAATCATTTTTTTATATTGTTGGATTAATTATCAAAAAAATGTGTAAAAAATAAAATTTTGTACAATTAATATCAAATTCTTTATCAGGAACCCTGAAAACCCAGAAAGCCATATGTAACAACATATTTGGTGCGAAAAAAAGATATTTATTAATAATTTGCATAATTTTTTAAATAATTAAAATTATCTCTATACGTTTTCAAAATATTTTTTCCCGTAGATCACGATTCTGCAATCATTTTTTAAAAATCATCATTTTTTGAAATAATTTGTATAAACAAATTGTTTAAACATATTAATTTTGCAAAAACAATAGCAAATTCGTATTCAGCGACCCAAAAAACCATAGCACCTATATAGAACTTGTATTTTCGATGTAAAATGCGTGTTTTAATCGCAAAAATTAATTAGTCGAAAAATTGTAAAATTGGTCAATCGGTTTTACCGTTATTTTGTAAGTGTAAAGAATGATAAAAACAAAAATAATAACACCGTTGGAAACGAAATCAATTGAGGACGCGATTAGGCTCTTTCATAATTAAATAATAATATGCTAAGACATCGAAAATGTAGAAAGAAAAAAAAAAGTATGGAAAATCCTGGTTTTTTTACTTAATTTTGCAAAAATCTTGTAAAAAAACGTAATTTTGTGAAATTTTAATAGCACCATCGGAAAGAGCCCGTTCGAAAATAGTAGGTAAGGTACCTTTTAAATTTTTTGTCCTACGTTTTCAGAGTGAAATATCTTGCAGAAAAGAGTACTTAAAAAATGTGTCTTTTTGACGTTAATGGGTTAAGACCAATAATTATGTTCCATATCATTTTCTCTGCATTTCGCATTATTTCGCTCAAAATTTTAATTATCGATTTTTTCAGGAAATTCAAAAAGTTGTTATGCCGAACCTATAGGGCGTTCAAAAAGAAACATTTTTCATCTTTGGACTTTTTTCATATCGTGCGTTGTTTGGTTTCTAATTTAAGTTTTCTTTCATTTTTTTGGATATTCAAAATTTTTTTTTTATCCAAAAAATGTATTAGGAAAAATTGTTTGATTATTTGAGAACTACGAACATCCGTTATTAGAATTTTCAAATTAAAAAAAAAGTGGTTTCAAAATTTTTCAAAATGCACCAACTTATTGAATTTTTATCCAAAATGGCTGGCCAACGAACTTGACCTTCATTTAGGACACTAAAAGAGTATATCAAAGGAATCTTTATATCAAAGATAGAGTATATCAAAGAAAGTATATCAAAGAATCTGTCAATTCTTTCGAAAGTTATCGTGCTCACAAACTAAAAATCTACAGATACCCAGACACACAGAAAGACAGACACGCAGACAGACACATTGGTAAAAAATGATGAGAATGTAAAAATTGAGCATTTTTACATTCTCATCAGAGAAGGTATTAGATTTGTGTAAAATTTTACCCCCCGCCCCAGTTTTCATTAATGTCCACGTTTTGGGACCCCCTGAACCCGAAAAACATGTTTTAACCAATGTGTCTTCTGTCTGCCTATTTGCCTGTGTGTCTGTAGATTTTTAGTTTGTGAGCACGATAACTTTCGAAAGAATTGAAAGATTGGATTGTACTTTGATATTCAAAAAGTTGGAGCATTATGAAAAATTTTGAAACCACTTTTTTTTTAATTTGAAAATTCTAATGACGGATGTTGGTAGTACTCAAAAAGTTGAAGAATTTTTCTTAATGACCTTTTTGGATAAAATAAATTGACAGAAATATTATAACATTTTGAAAATCCAAAAAAAAAATGAAATAAAACTTGAATTAGAAGCCAAACAATGCACGATATGAAAAAATGTCTAAAGATGAAAAATGATTCTTCTTGAACACTCTATAGGATGGGCATAATAACTTTATGAATTTCCTTAAAAAATCTAAAATTCAAATTTTGAGTCAAATAACGCGAGATACAGAGAAAATGATAAGAAACCTAATTATTGGCCTTAAAAAGATCTACAAGTTCCCCTTGAGTCATTTTTAATCGGATGAGTAGGTTTCGTTTTAATCATGAAAAATATTGTTAAACAGAGCCGAGCGCGAAGCGCCAGTGCCCTGATGAGAATGTGCTGCTTAAGTTCGATAGAACCTTCAGTAAATTACTTTTCGTTTGCATTTCCTGTTATACTAATCTAAAAATAAAAACATATAGGCGCAAGCGTTGCGAAGAGCGCAACACGAGATTGTACATTTTGCACATAGCGATGAATGAAACAAATTATTCGTTTTCATTCAACGCTGTATGCAAAATGTACAAAATCGTTGAATTTATCTGAAAATTTTATTGTTTTTTAAAAAATGGTTTACGAACTAAATGATTTTAAAAAGTCCTCAATTTTTTTTTACTCCAGATGTTTAAACACTTGTAATTTAGAATGTTTGCATGTGATGTCGACATAAAAAAATACCTGTCCAATATTGTGATCAAAGAATACAAAAAAAAAAATATGTCGCATGAAAAAAATTTTCGATTGTAATTTTTTGATATAATCAGACTTTGAAATATGCAAACGTGTAATTTGTTGCCTCTAATAATAATAAACACATGTTGTAAAAAGTTTATTAATAACATTATGTAATAAAAATAATCGAATTGCTCATTTCCCAGACTATTTTTACATTTATGTTAACAGATGTCAATAACGTTGTAAATAAAACGAAATAAATTCATAATTTATTTCGTCAGTCAAAATCCGTTGCACAATATAGTAAACTGTCAGCATTTAAAAGTTAAATCTCCTTATTACTACTCCGTGCTTCCCAATAAGATTATTGATAAAGGTTGGTTATTTCTGCGATTATTCAGAATTAAGTGTTCACTCAAAAAAGAAGATTCTTCACATTTTTTCTCAATAATATATTGGCGAGTTTCCAAGTTGTATTATATATTATTCAGAATTTATAGCATTCGAAAATGACTGGTAAAAAAATTGCGATTCTTCTCTTTGTTTTGGTTTTTTTTCAATCCATTAATGCAAGGGCCAAGAAAAGTGGCTTGATAGATGATTCCAATTATTCTGAAATTGATTTTGGTTCCAAGGTACAATTTTGCTTTCTTTCTTTGTGTGACAAAATATATTTTTTCTGATAAGCTTAAGGCTACTAATCAATTGTCTAATCCCTACCTTACCGGAATTTTTTTCCTTCCAATCCCATTTTTACATTTATTAAGATATCGATTTGAAATTTCTAAAATTAAATAAAATATTCTAAAGTATTTTTGTCTCGATAAATATTGAAATGGCATGGATCGAATAACTGATAAATGGCCTCAAGTTTATTAGATCCAAATTCCCATCTTAAAAATAAATTTCCTTATTTTACAGACAAATATCGTAACTAGAATGTTTTTCGCTCTGTAGTGATATTCATTTCTTAAAAATAAATATGTGTAAATATCGAATTATAATATTTGTTAAGTAAAATGAGGAAATCAGATTTTGCGACCAAAAATTGGATCCAACGCCCTTAAGGACGTTGGATAATGGGATCTTAGAAAATTTTTTGGGTGCCCCCAATAATAAAGACGGCCTTGCCTCCGTATTTAATTTGAAGAGTAGATTTCAGGATAAAAAAAAAGAAACTCACCAAATATTTCGGGTTTGACGAAATCCTAGATTGCATCTTATAAAAAATGCATCGTCTTTTTCTTGAGAAAATTAATATTTTGTCTACAAATATTCATTTTCTGAAACGGAGAAATGCATACCGAGCAGACAAATGGCGAGAGAGAGAGAGAGAGAGAGAGATGACGATTTTCAAAGTCACTTCACTTTTCACTATTTTATAGACACAACACCGTCACTAGATGAAAAAAAATGTTCTGCACAAAATCCTTTCACAATATAAACTTTCAAACTCTGAAAGAGACTTTGCGGAACTTTGCGAAATAAAAATTTGTCGTGTCAGAAACTTTTTTGATATCACTCGACATGGCAGAAAAATGACAAAGATAGAGGCCAATTGGCCTTGGTATTGGTTAACCAATCAACGATCCAAAATTCATCATTTTAGTTCCCGTTTGCACTGTTTGAGCGTAAGTGATGCACTCAAAGATGGTTAGCCTCCATCTATGTTATATTTCTGACATGTCAAGTGATATTAAAAAAGTTCCTGACGCGACAAATCTTTGTGTCGCAAAGTTCCGCAAAGTTTCATTCAGAGTTTGAAAGTTTATATTGTGGAAGGATTCTGTGCAGAACGTTTTTTTTGTATTTAGTGACGGTGTTGTGTCTATAAAATAGTGAAAAATGGAGTGACTTTGAAAATCGTCATCTCTCTCTCGCCATTTGTCTGCTCGGTATGCATTTCTCCGTTTCAGAAAATGAATATTTGTAATCAAAATATTCATTTTCTCAAGAAAAAGGTGATGCATTTTTTATAAGATGCACTCTAGTATTTTGTCAGACCCGAAATATTTGGTGAGTTTATCTTATTTATCCCGAAATCTAGTCTTTAAATTAAATACGGAGGCTGGGCCGTCTTTATTATTGGAGGCACCCACAAAATTTTCTAAGTTCCCATTAACCAACGCCCTTAAGGCAGTATTCTACTTTGAAACTTTCAAAGGTGTTTTATACTGTATTTTATACTATCTGAAGGTGTTTTATACGATGCCAAGCATCGCTGATTAAGAGTAAGTCAATTTTTTAAATAATTTTTCAGTTAAGAAAACTTCAATCGCGCTTTTCTCGAAACCAAGTTTTTACATCCCGTGGGAAAAATATCTCAAAAAGTACTGTACCGATTCTTATAAAATTTATACCACATATTTTTTACATATATAAGAACATCTGGTGGTAAAATTTTGGTTAAATTTTAATTGTAACTATATTTGTAAAGATTTGAATTTATTTAGTTGTGGCGATCTCCATAGGAGCGCGTTGAGTGTAAGCGAGAGAACTAAGTAGACTCGCAACGAGACGATTTTTAGAGGGTAACGTGGTTTTGATGTTCGAATAAAACTGTCTTTCTGTATATTAAATGTTGTGGAAAATAGATTCACCCTGTTCCTAAAAGAAAATATAACATCTGGCGACCGTGACAGGACAGGTGGTGAATATAAGTATTTATCGAGTATCGAGATCTGGAAAGGCGGACTTTGATAACCTGAAAATGGAACTCGCTAAAAAGTTTCGACGAGTACAGCGAGTGTCATTTACCAAGTGCCTGAAAAATTTTCACGCTAAATGCGAAGACTCGGATGCAGAAACTAGAGGAGGAAAATACAAAGTTCGTTGATCTACTAATCGTTTCAGATCTTCACGAAAATGCTGTGCAGGAAGATATAGAGTCACACGAGGCATATCAGCTACAATTTTTGATGACAAAAATGACTCTGGCTGAACTATCTAAGGAAGAAAATAACCAACAAGGGATGCCTTTGGTTAATGTGCCAGTTTCACTCCAATTTTGAGCGCATTTCCGAAAAATTCACGAGGACAATAATATTTCCAGGGAGGATTGTAACGAGAGGTTATACGCATGCGCGTGACACCGGCTCTCGTTATCGAGCCTTGCTAGTCGCGTCCCCGACTTGCACCTCTCCCTACTCCGGGCGTCGGCCAGTGTTGGCCCATTCATTAAAAGCAGTTGCTCTGCGTGCAATTCAGTGTCTCCAGATCGTGGGATTTTTCGGTGGGTCGTAGAGTGGGGGCCGAAAAATCCCACGATCTGGAGACACTGGTGCAATTCTCAGTTCAGTTGAGCGAATCCCACCGACGAGGTCGGAGAAACTCTTGCCCGGTGAAAACTCATGCGCTTTACCTATCGATAGGTACTACTATGATAGACTAAGCGAGGGCGAAATCGCAAGGGACAGGCGCTTCTCTACTTGCCATTTCCTGAACTGACTTCGTCTGAGAAGGATCGCCAATGAACAGGCGCTCCTGTCATTGTCTATTCTAAGTTAAAGAAATGACAATCGATGGGTGCTACCATGATTGTCATTGCTCGCAAAACCGTCACTTTCGAGTTAATTTCAAAGGTGTACGATTTTCACAATCAATAGGTGCTTGTTTGGTTGTCAAAATCTAACATAAATATTATTAAATAGGTGCTTTTAATAATAATATTTGTCACCTGAGAAATTGCGTAGAAGTTTCTGTAAAATGCGAATAAAATCATAAGATTAGGGAAACTTGATTTACTCTCGTCAGGCGCTCGTGAGAGAAATAAATCAAACCGACTTAAATAATATTCGTTAGGTGCTACTAAGGATATTATTTAATATTATTAGACTACGGAAATATACTAAAATATAATTTACTTTGTCCACCGAACTGTCAACCTCTCTCTCCGCTTACCGTATCTACCGTTAAGAGGAAGACAGGTAACGTCGATAAATGTAATCCGTCACAAATCCCCTGTATGCCGAGTCTAAGAACCGAATTCCTTTATCTTGTAATACTTGTTCGACAATTCAATCGCGTTATAATATCAGAAATATCTACGATACTTCGAGAGATTTATTTTCCGTCTTCGTTCTACCCGCTCGACGTTCTATCTGCTAGCCGTTCTCCGCCGTTATAACGTTTCATTCAATGTTACGCAAATCTCAGAATCTCGCTGCGCCTCGATTCACTATTTACTGTATCGCGTGCTGTACTCTTTTCACTCTGTAACATTATATTCTTTTCTCATGTTATACAATATTCGTTCACATTAATTCTGTCACACTCAACATTAATAATTTTGTAAATGTAAATATTTAGTTAAATAAATATATTTTGTTATACAAAATTATCGGATCTGTTTTTATTGCCTCTAAACCTAACCCTGGCTAGGCTGAAGCGTCCGCTGAGGCAATAATTATCAACCCCCGAAAAACAGACCGTTATATGGCGCCCGAACAGGTTTTGACTTTTTTTTGCTAGTACGGAGACACTCCCCTCCCCTTCCGTTTTTTCTCCCCACCCTTTCCGTATATTATCGCCACTTTTTTTGTTACCCTTTCCACTTTTCGGAAAAATTGTATATAAATAAGAGCACTTCGCTACGATCTTCCGTTTGAGTCTAATTATATTAATCGTGATCTCCGAAACTATTTTACCTCTACCGTTCCGTCAGTTTCCGGTTATTCGCGACTGCAATTATTCTCAGAATTCCGTTTCGACTGCTAGTCGTTATTACTGTATACTACGAACTATTTTGTCATGCTACCGTCAGTTTTTAATATTTTTAAATGAAAATTTGAGGAGTTATGCTTCAAAGTAGTTTGAAGATGATATGCTCTTTAAAACTTTTCCGATTTGTTATGAAAAAACTTATGAATTTTTTTGCTAACCATTATCAAAATATCGTAACGCAACTTTCAAATGCTTCGTTTATCGAGGGAATTTTGAGAAAGCCCAAACCTATCGAAGTATTCTCACCTCTCACGCGCTCTGTTTATATTTGACTCGCTGTTTGAATGCTCATATTTCTTTAACGATTGATTCAATTGAAGTAAAACTTTTCACAAAACTTCAATACACCCTAATGAACATTTCTACCACCGGAAGTTTGGGCTTACTCAAAATTCCCTCGATAAACGAAGCGTTTCAAAGTTGCGTAACGTTATTTTGATATTGCATGGAAAAAAATTAATAACTTTTTTTCATAAAAAATCGGAAAAGTTTTAAAGAGCATATCATCTTCAAACCACTTTAAAGCATACCTCCTCCAATTTTTATTTAAAAATATTTAAAAATCTGTCTTTTGGAGCGAGTAGAAGTGGAAATATGTATTAAATTTAATTTTTCAAAAAATTGAGTTTTTCCACTTTCTTTTAGAAACAGTAAGAAGTACAACTTTTATGTAAGGGGATTAAAGATGCGCCACGAAATTTCCTATAAAGCCATATATTTAAAAAATTTTTATTTTCGAAATTGATTTTGAAGACATCAAAGGCCAACTGAAAAGATCTGAAACAGCCAGGCAAATTTATAGTTATAGAAACCGGACCCTAAATTTCACCAAATGACTAAATATGTGAGAAGCGGACAAGCTTAGGGATTATTTCTACGTAAACTCCTCATTATACATCAGCGGACGTGCATTTAACGTTGTATACTGGAGATTTTTAATTTGTTAACCATGAGCAGCAACTCCGATTGAACTCAAATTTTCACATATTTTTTCACATTATTCAAGGTATTTTCAGGCAAAAAATTGTGATTCTGCCTCAAAAATTTCCTATTAAAAAAATTTTTTTAAATTTCGAAAATTTTTTTTGACCTTTTCTTTTTGACTAAAATGTCCCATAGTTTTTCCAAAACCTGCGTCCGTGCCCACAACATATTTTTTCCTCATCGAAATCGGTCCAGCCGTTTCCGAGAAAACGGGATTTTTCAATTTTTCTACTCACCCCCATAACTCCCATAAAAATGATTTCTCAGGTATAATCTTTCGGGGAAAAATTGAAAGTCATATTAATACCAACTGTCGCAGAGATTCGGCCGGGGGCAGCTAATACATGCTTATCCTGCTATGCCCTTTGGATCAGAATTTAAGGGAACAAATTGTGAAAGAGAATTTTTGGAAACAGTTTCCTTGAATGATTCTAACCGTTATTCTGCTGATTTGTCTTGAATTGAAGATCATGCACCAGTGTCCAATAATTTTGACTTGGCTAAAAAAAGGTTAAATAGTACAGTGAAAGAATTAGAAGAAGACAGTCTTTTTAACGAATATGATAAGGTTTTTGAAGAATGGATTGAAGAAAAAATTATGGAACTTGTACCAGAAAATGGGCTGAACCTTTTTGCTCATTATTTGCTGCATTGTCATATTGTCAAACTAGAAAGTACCACTAAAATTAGACCGGTGTTTGATGCATCCGCGAGTGAAAAGGGTTTTCCCTCCTTAAATCAATGCCTCGAAAAATGACCTAATTTAATCGAATTAGTTCCAATGTCCTTATTGAGATTCCGAAAACACGATATTGCGGTAGTAGCAGATATTCGCAAAGCGCTTTTGCAGATAGAAATTAATAAAAAGGATCGCGATTTTCTGCGTTTTTTTTATGTAAACGGGAAACTTGTAGCTTTCAGACACAGACGAGTGGTATTTTGTCTTACGTGCAGTCCTTTCATATTGGGAGCGGTACTAGAGTACCATTTTTTGAATATAGCACGAGCCGTTAATGAGAAATATTACTGTCATTGGTCCAAAGAAATTGTGGACAAATTGTCTAAATAATTTTACGTAGACAAATGCACTACAAGTGTGGAATCCACCGAAGAATTGAATAATTTTATCTCGGTATCTAAGGACATAATGAGAGAGGGCGGTTTTGATTTGAGAGGGTGGGAGTTTACTCACGATCTTAGCGAAAAGGAAACGACTTTAGTACTTGGAATTTCATTTAATCAAGAACACGACACGATTTCAATTAATCCGACACGTTTAAAAGATGAAGATGATGAAGTTATCACTAAGAGGTCAATTCTCTCCGCGACACATAAAGTTTTTGATCCCATAGGTTTCACTTGTCCCGTAACTTTGATACCAAAATTAATATTAAAGAAATTACATAAAGATAAATTAGACTGGGATGTGTGGATAGACGAAACTATCAGAAAAGAGTTTTTGCAATGGCGAAATCAATTGAATTATTTAAACGAAATTGAAATTCCGAGGAAGTTTGGGGTGGGAGTTTTTTCTCTACACACTTTCTGTGACGCTAGTAAGCTAGCATATGCTGCGGGTACATTTTTGTAAGTGGAAAACCAAGGCGGAGTCCAATTGAAGCTACTTGCAGCAAAATCATGAGTTGCTCCGGAGAATGTGTCTATTCCACGCTTGGAGCTTTTAGCTGCGTGTATTGGAAGTCGTCAAAATCGAGAAATCAGGAAAGCTTTGAGTTACGAAAACATACCGGTTTTTTATTGGTCAGATTCAACTACTGTATTAGCCTGGCTGGATCGAGACAAACAATGGGGCATTTTTGGTTAGAACCGTGTCCGAGAGATAAGAGAATTGACTTCCTCAGGAATATGGAAATACGTACCCGGCGAATTAAATCCAGCGGATCTTCCTTCGCGTGGATGTCAGGCAAAAGACAATTGTTCGATTCGCGCTGGTCGGAGAGACTCGAATAGCTCCGCGAAACTAGAGATAACTGGCCAAAATTGACTGGTAAAATTGACGAAAATGAGGTGGTTGGTGAGCTGAGAAAGTCGGCTCAACTTTCGTTGTTACTTGGAAGTGTTAGCACAGATGAGAAAACAGATTTTAACTATATCGAAAAGTTCTCTTCCTATGAAAAGATGATAAGATTCTTTACGATTATGCTAAGATTTAAGAACTGAAAACTGAAAATTACACTGGTAATTGATTAACTTTTCAAGAGATTTATCAGACCGAATTAAAGTTTTTGAAGTGTCTACAAGATCAAAAGTTTGCTCATGAAAAAGATCCAAAATTGACTTCGCTACAAACATTTGTACATTCAGATGGTCTAATACGCTTAAAAAGTAAGATCGTTGAACGAAAGGGTAGTTTCTTGTTTGTATGTCCAATATTACTAGATGGTAAACACAATATTGTTAAATTATTGATCCAAGAAACTCATGAAAATATGTGTCATGCTGGCGTACAAACTTTAATATGTCATTTACGAGAGAAATTTTGGATCTTATTTATGCGAGACAGTACGATTTGTTGTAACGAAATGCATCGTATGTAAGAAATTCAATGTTAAGAATTTGAAAGCTGATCCGGCTCCTTTGCCTGTCCATCGAGTAAAAGATGCTGCAGTATTCGAGGTAATTGGAGTTGATTTTGCTGTGTGGATCGATGCTCATGAATACCGAATTTCCAATATAATGTATAAACAATTTATTTAATATAATTTATTTATTTAATTTAATTTATAAATATTTGGATAAAATAACTTTTGCTCCGACAAAAGTTTGGATCTTTGGGGCATACGAAGATGTACCAGAGGTACTAGAAATTTGAAAAAATAGATTTTCGCCAAAAATGGACGTGTTGGGTTTTGATAAAATTCTTCTCAGATGTTTTTACATGCGTACAAAATATGTGCACGGAGAAAACGCTATACTAACCTTTACTCTAGGATACACTACTCAGTCGTGTGGCCGGACAAAAAAGTTGAATACACGACTGAGTAGTGTATTGGCACGATTCATTCGTTTCTCCAAAGTAATGGTTACTGTGGAGAAACGAATGAATCATGTCAATACACTACTCAGTCATGTAATCACCTTTTGTTTTTGGTCACACGAATGAGTAGTGTATCCTACAGTAATGATTAGTGTAGCGTTTTCTCCGTGTGGTTTAAATTTTATAAAAATCGGTCCAGTACTTTTTGAGATTTTTATCCAACCGTTTGTCCACCCGCTAATTGAGGTGTTGTGTTCAACTAACATTTTGTCTATAAATAAAATTAAAAACTTTTTTTATGTATTTCAAAAGACTGTATTTATTAAGCCTTACAAACAAACCTTACATCAATATATTCAATAATTATCTCAAAAAAAAAAAAAAATCACAAAAACAACCTTTTTTTCGAGTGTTCATAATAGAATACTGCCTTCATATTTTATAAGATGTATTTTTATAATAAGTTTTTTTATATGATTTAATTTAATTTAATTAATTTAATTAGATAAGGGATGGCGAAGATCATACTATTGTCAGTAGGAGCATTAGTGAACCTCTAAAACCAAAGTGTGCGGATTATATAAATTGTAAAAATAAACTGATGAGATGAATCGGTGTTTCCTTTGGAATTTTATATTCAGGGCGTTGGCCCAAAGTTTTTTCGCTCTGTACCTTTACTCCTATTTCGAATGCAAGTATGTCTAGAGAATAAAAATATATTCGATAGAATTCTAATATTTTTTGAGTAAAATAAAAAAATTTAATTTTGAGGTAAGAAGTTGGATCCAGCACGCTTAATCTAATATTTGAGGAAATTAATTTGCCCATATATATTTTTTTAGGTCCGAAAGAATTTTTCGATAGCTAAAACGATGACGATGAAGGAAGTATTGAATAATTTATTGTAGGGAAAAAAAGTCAATTTATGGTAGAAATTGTGTTTTTTTTCATAATATAGATGTAACCACGGACCACGTATTGAACTTGATTCACATTTCTTATTTTCTATCCACCGACTATTGATTAAAATGTTTTTCATCACGAACCACGTTTTGTTTGTTGATAACCCATTTTGTAATTAAGACAAAATATATGTGCAATTTGTAACTATACACGGAAAGACAAATTGGGAGTTTAGCGCAAGAGAGTTCGTGGTATTAACGTATGAATTATTTGTCAGGCGCATATCGCAGGCGCCTCTTGCTTTGTTTCCTAAGATTTCATGTGTTTCAAGCAAGATATGCGCTGTTGCCCTAAACACACGAACGTATTTGCGAAGATCCCACGAGTTCGAGTGGGGTAATAGCAAGCGTCTGCTGTGCTCTAATACCGTGAACTTAGCCGAGCGAAATTTCCAAGAGCCTCACGGAATTAGAGCACAGCACTGCTTGCTGTTAACTTAAGTAACTCTTGGCATTTTTGCATGTGACTTGTGCTTATTTTCCGTAGAGTTGCATCGTGCGATTAATGGATGCATCCATTAATATATTTCAAGAGAAATGCCTTGCTATTAAAGCATGACATGTGTTCACACAGTAATGCCTAGATTTTACTTTCCGTGTAGGTATTTGATTATCTTTTGCCTGGTATGTGCAATTCCTTTCCTTTTTCCAATTATTCCTTAACAGAAATAAATAATGTCTAGAGATTTTTATTTATTGTAACTTGTAATTTATTAAATAGAGTTATATGTATAAATATATATATATTTGCGAACGTGCAAACATCGAATCAGTTGGGTCGGAACGAAAGGTCTTTCTTTAGGTCACTTAAGAGCATTTCTATCACAACCCCACACGCACAAAAATGAATTTGTTAAAGTTACGGATTCAGATCTGCTGGAAATTTCTGCTATTTTAACAGATAAAATCTGTTACTATAACTGATAAAATCTGTTAATCTTACAATTCTATCCGTAAAATTTACGGAAAGGTTTCTGTAATGTAGCAGAAAAAAACTGTTGTATTTACAGCTTATAAGATCCGTTGATTCTAAGCATTATAAATTTATAAATTTAACAAAAGAAATCCGTAGATTTTACAGATTTGCATCTGTTCGCATTACCAACGAGCCATTGAATGCGCAGAAAGTCTAAAATTAAAGTATATTTCTAATCCGGTGAACTGGCAGTTTTCTAACTTCGAAAACTAAAGCTATAAATATTTCCAATTTTCTAATTAATGTAAATGAAGTTCTAAAAAGAAAAAGTTTATTTTAAAAACTTTTCAATAATTATAAATCTTTCGATTTTTCTGTGTATTTGTACAGGATGGATGATTTTGTGACAAAAAAACTAGAGGAATGGGGACTAATCCACCTCGTGGACACATTCAAACTTAAGTATAAATATTGCACAAACCGGAATAGATTTTTAATGAAATTTATTTATTTTTAGCCAAATTAATTAAGTATTAATATTATTCTTAAATTTTCAAAAAATGTTGAGACATTTCCTTAGAATACATTATAGTTTATTTTTTCTTTTCAGAAAAACTTATGACAAATAACAAATGTAAATATTTGCAGAAAATAGAGTCGATACCGAAGCTTTTAACTTCTTGACAGAAAATATGATAAGGGATTTAATTGTTCCAATTGGCGATCGAAGTATCTTTTCCAAACATTTTGAGTGTTATTCACAACAATTACTATCGAATATGGACATAGTATTGATCGATATTGGCCATTTAAATGAGAAAGAAACTGGTTGCTGTAATTCTGAATCAAGAAATGATACGATTACTGATTCTGTAGTCGTTATACTTCCTCCTCAAACTGAAACTAATCCCAGTGACTTCGTAATCGCAGTAGGACGGACGTTTCATGCATTTGGTGTTAAAACTCTATTAAATTCGGATATTAGAGGTCAATAAGTTTTACACTTGTACAAAATGTCAAAAATTTTGGATTACACCAATTTATCGACAGTACTTGTTGAGAAAACACTACAACCTCATCCAAGTGTGAGGTAACAGAATACTATTTTTAATATTTTTCTAAAGTACTTGTATAATTATTTTTAAATTGTTTTGAATCTTTTTCTTATCAAAATATGAACATTCACACAGAATATCGAAAGAACTATTCGTCTCGTGGTCGAAGGGTTGTGTAGAAACGTTTCCGGGCGAAACAGTTGATACCTTCTATCATAAAACAAAGACTAGTACAGGTGGAATATTATACGAGAAGTACTTGAATAAAAGAAGAATTTTAAAAGAACTCTGAATGCTAAAATCCAAAGAAGTGAAATCTGAAGGTATATTTATTTTTAAAAAAACTGTAATTTATGCTTCATTTTGGGTTCTTTATAAAGCGTGTAAAATTTTACAAATTTGTAAACAAACGAAATTCAAAATACTTAGAATTATTTAGAAGAATAGGATTTAAAATATTCCAACTTTAAATTTGTTACATTAAACTTTTTATATTAATGCTGAAGACTTCGCAATTTTTTGAAACATAAATTTTAAATAAGATAATCTTTTCGAATACTCAAAAAAATATAGGCTGATTTTCAAAACCTGAAAAAATTATTTGAACTCCACACAACCTCAAGATATTAATTGATCTATTGCAAATTTTACTGCACAGATTGCAAGGAACCCAAAATGAAACTTGCTAATTCAATAAGTCAGTTCTTTATTTCTAAAATTTTATTTTTTTATGACACCCTATTATGTATACTTAAATAGCAATAAAAATAATTTTTTATTTAGTTTTTTCTATGGTCTTAATTTTTAATGAAAAAATGTTTGTCTTTACATCTGCAGTTGATGAAAAAATAGATGTAGAGGAAGACGTTCATGAAATGCTTATTTATTTGGAAAATCATATGGAACCAATGAATAATTTAATTTCCAACTGGGAAAAAACTGTAACTGTAATAAGATCTCCAAGGAAAAAATGTCCCAATTGATGCTTATTTTAATAAATTTAAGGGGTTGAAACGTCCAAACGGATATGTTTTGGTACTCTATCCATTATTATTTGGTGCATTATCACAGTTATAACTAGCAAAAGAAAAGTTAAAAAATTTCTTTGTCTTTTTTTAATTTTCGTATTTTTTCAGATTGAAATTGATTTTCAATTCTTACACAAAGAACACGTCAACAAGTTTATTGAAAAGTGGCCTGACTTAGCAGTTGACTTGATACGTGTTGCAAGAAATCGCGTGAAAAGCATCAAAGGAAAAGAAAATGCGAAGGAGAAAAATGATATTGAAGAATTTTTGGGAAAATATGATGATGTTATGAAATCAGGTACAGGTTTTATTTATTTTAAATTCAATCATTGGAGTCATTTATTTCACATGAATCACTTCTTTTCAGAAAAAGTGGAAGTAGTTTCACTATTGCTTTTGCCTCTTTTGCTACGAATCGCTAGCTTCAAAACACGTGACGGAATTACATGGAGACCTTCGGTACTTGAAGTGCAAAGAGGATTTATAGCATATGCTTCGGTATGATATAATTTTTTAAACAGAAACTGAAATACAATTTTAAACTTTCTAATACACGTTTATATATTTTTAAAGTTATTTTTTAGACTAATGATGATATTCAACCTATTTTAGAAGCCAGGCAGAAAAGTATCGAAAACTTTAAGTTGACGAATCAACCGTTGCCAATTATAATAGAACAAGTGAATAATATACTCAACGCGAAAGTGAAGATAAATGACACGGAGTACGAGTTACCATCTAGATTAAAGGCTGTGGATGTTTGCTACGAATCTTTCTACACATTGAATGCAACTTATCCAATAGAAAGCAAGCACATTTGGTCGTTTCTACAAAGGCACGTGTACGAGATGACAGACTGTGAGATCAAGAAATTCACGACTGTCAATAAGCTAATAACAACACTGAACAATATTAACAAACCTTCTACTAAGAGTGAGTAATCTTATAAATGCGAGTAATCCTATGAATGTCAAATTATTTTGCTATTTTACGTACTATGTCGTTTGTACTACAAAGAAGATTTACGATAATTGTTTGTTTCGTTAAAATCATTATAATCGTTAAAATACTAATTAGAGAGTTTTAAATAATTAAGTATTTTAGTAATTGAGTCACTTTAATTTTCATCTTTACTTACTTTTTAAAAGAGTTCATATCCTACATTCTTTAGTACCAAAGTTTATAATGTGATAGATTACATAACTATGTAAAGGTGCTGAAAGCGCAAGTATTAAAATTAAGATAAGACGTGAAAAGTATTGAAAATGTTCAAGTATTGAAAAATAAGTATAAAAAGATAGTATATATTTCTTATCTTTAAGACACGCCAAAAAATGAAGTGTTTCAAATGTAATGTAACTTGTAAAACGACAACTAATTTGTTATTGCATTTAAAACATCTGCATAATTTGCAGAAAAATGATCTCTACAAGTGCACGAGTGATAATTGCTCACGTATTTATAACTGTCTCAATTCGTTTAGAAAACATTTAAGCACTCATCATGAAATTAATACAGATCCTCTTCTCAGTAAAGAAATAACTCAAAATCTGATTGTTGATCGGGATGTACATATTGACCAGCCTACATGCAGTGAAAATATTAGTATTTATCCGGAAGATGAAATTAATTTAAAGCAAGAAGCTGCATCAATTATATCTGCATTATATGATAATCTCATGGTTCCCAGAAACACTATTCAATTTGTCGTGAATGGTATAAACATGTTTACCGATGCTTATGTTTTACGAATCAAAGAAAAACTACGGGCAGAATTTAACTTATTAGAACAGTGTAGTAATCCTAAAAATGGTTTACCTCAAATCAATAAAATAATTAATAGTGTTTATAATCCTTTCAAAAATTTAAATATCGAGTATAAAAAGCTAAAGTATTTAGAGAAAAATTGTTACTACGTATCACCCAAAGATTTCATTATGGTTCAATGCTCGAAGCCGAAAAAGGTTCAGGGTACAGTAGTATCAATGGCCGGTGACGTTGAAGAAAATTTTATTCCTTTAAGGGATACTTTGAAATCTTGTTTAGAAATACCAGGTTTATTAGACGAGATACAAAAATATATGAAAGAGTTGAAAGACAGTGATGATTCATTTTTGTCTAATTTTATTCAAGGTAAAGTTTGGAAAGAACAATCTCAAGATCACGGTGATAAAATAGTAATTCCGATTAATATAGCTTTTCACGATTACGAAACGGGCAATGTTTTAGGATCTCATGCAGGTGAACATTCTTTAGGAGCAGTGAATTGAACTATTGCATGTCTGCCATCAAAGTTCAATTATTTGATTCGAAACTCGCAAGTTCTTTATTCAATCTCTTTAAACATATAATATGTTTGATCCCTTCAGTAAGGAACCGCTGGACATCAAAACAACCGCCATCTAAACCTCCTCCACCTTGCACTTTGTGTACATTATCACCACCCTGGCGAAGTTTTTAGTTAGAAGAAATTCTATTCTTTTGAATCCATTGGATTCAAACCACACATTTCCATTCCACAAGATTCAATTTTTTTATTTCCTTGACATTTTCCTAAATTTCAGACTTTCCCTGCGAGAAAAGTATTAAAAGTACGAAAAAATTTTTAGTAAAAGCAGTATTAAAATTTTTCAAAAATTTCGTATATCATTTTAAATCTTTTGAAATTTAAAATCAGTTCGCAACACTTAAAATTCGTAAAAATTTCTCAAATTTATGAAAACATTGGAAATCTCTTAAAATTCATTGAAAGATGAAATTCTTAAAAACATCTTAAACTTCGACGAGGGATTTAAAATCCCTTTATATTTTTTAATATTTGACACGTCCCTCGAATTATCTGTGATTTTTTCTTAAGAAATTAATATAATTAAATTAGAAAGAATAGAATAAAGAGATTATTATAGAGATTATAGCATATTATATTATAGCATCCAATCAACGTATGAAAACAGATTAGTTTGTTAAAATTAGTATGTTAAAATTATCTTAATATTTGCGAACAACCGTTTAGGCAATTTATTTTCAATTTACTCTTTATGAGGCTTCACTGTCTTTCTCCTATTCCTATTTTTTTCTAATTACCAAGAAATTTTTTATTTTAGTTGAAAAGTTAAATCTTTAGTTGAAAATTCATCTCGGATTAAATTCAACTTGGATTAAAATTTGAATTTTTTGTATTTACAAGAAAATGAACAAATGGCTACGCTTAAAGAGTACTAAAACGAAATGAAAAGAGTTCTTTTCTGTTTGAAAAAGCAAAGAGTGCTATTGCAATATTTATTTTCATCTTTGTATTTATATTACAGAATTGTAGAGATGCTTTGGGTACATTTTGTGAACAATATTAATATCTTCTTCGCTGAAGATGCAAAGTGAATTCGGTTTTGTTTCTTGTTCAGATGTAGTTTTCACATTTTCATTACTACTGTTTACTAAAAAGTATTCATTCTTATTGACCGGAAGAAACAAATTATCATAAAGGATAATGATCGAATAATTTAATTCACATACCTAAAATGATATGAAAAATACTTATAGAAACCTTACTCTTATTAATACATCAATTATCCTTCACCTTACAAGATAAGGATCACGTAAGGCATCACGTAGTAATTTAACGATAAAGCGCTGAATATGGAATGTAATCTTATTTTTTCATAAACTTAATATAAATTAATTTTAACGCAATATAAACTCCCACTGCTCTCGAGGAAGTAAAAACTCAATACACATTTGTAAGAGTGAAATGTAATAAGAATTATAAACTTAAATTCTACACTCTTGTGTGAAAACGATAAATCATTAAATAATTATATAGTAACAATTTAATACACCTATCAAGACTTTTCAGTCACATTGTATATACATATCAGTGTCTTCAGTTATCTTCTTTTTATTCGCCAATTTCTAAAGTAACACTGTTGCAATCTTTTTGAGCTATCAAAATCGCTAGCGTCGACACTGCTACTCTAGAAATGCACAAGCCCTACAGCTCTACAAGTCTCTTACAAGCTACTCTTACAAACCTTACAAACTTCTAAAATTATGCTGCAATCTCAAAAATATAGCGTAGCTATAATAGTTCACAATTCTTTCTTATATTCGGCGTTCGCTCTTCTCCGCCAAACGAAATACTCTGTATTGATCTCTTGTCAAGAAAAACAATACTCGAAATAGTTGTAGCTTTTGTGCTTTTAGGCTCCCTTCAAAGAAGGCATTTACAGGGCATTTTGGTTCTTGAGGAATCTTTTCTAGGTGGGAGGACTTACAAGTTACAATACAATCGACGAAAGCATAAAACAGCCAACTCGTAGGTAGTACAAGACGGAATGTAACGACTACTTTCACAAGGATGTTGGATCCAACTTGTAATCTCAAAATTCAATTTCTTCATTTTACTAAAGCAATCTTAAGCTTATAATTTTTTTTCGTTCTGTAGCGATACAAAGCGAAAGAAAATGTAATTTTAATACTTCTTGAGTAAAATGAACATTGAATTCTGAGGGTAATTTTGAATTCCACGTTCAACGCAAAAATTATTAAAAATAATTATTATTTCGCTCTATAGGCACATTTCTATTTTAAAGCAGAATACATATACACAGCGAAAATATATCTACTTCCAATAATTATTGAGTAAAATGACGAATTTAATTTTGTGGATAGAACTTAAATCCAACACCCTTAATTATTTTTTATCTTTATCTCGGCTGCGATAGCTTGTACTTAATACTCTGTGAGATTAGCTTATTGGCATTTTTAGATCTTTTGTATCTGACTACGCTAAGTGTACAACGTATATACTTTTTTCAATATCAAGGATTTTTTTATCTGAAAGGTAAGCATATGTTGGTACCAGGGCCAATCTGGTACTCAGCAACATAGCCAAAGAGTTTGTCATTTGAATTGCACCCCTTATAGATGAAGGTACGGCGACAATTATTATATCTTCTATATAGATTCCTTTTTTTTCTCATTGACAATACTCTACGATGCTAGTCTATTGTAATTTATGCGTTCTAGGTGGTAAGCCGGATATTGGTTTTTCACGTGATTCTGATGAAAGCCTTCACGTGATTCTGATGAAAGTCATCACGAGAGACATCATGATTGTTAACAAATTCGGTAGAAAAGACGCTACAGAATTCTCGCCATCAATTTTATTGCTTCCACGAGAACTCGACCTTTTTCTGCAGATTCTTCTTTCCCATCCTGGAAAAAATGTAAATGTTTGTTAAAAAATTCAAACTTGAGCAATATGAGAACTACCTTGAAAGTACCAGCTTTCACTGCAGTTATAAAGAGAAATTAGGAATGCTTACACTTTTAATGTAGGTAATTTTGCCAAGACCATCTTTAATGTTTAGAGTTCCAATATAATGCGTTCGTGCTAAAGAATCTTCATTTTCTTCTACGGCCATATGTCGGGTGACGAACTAACTTTTAGAGCTAGAAGGTGCAACAGCAGCCACTGCAATAGCCTTGTACTTGTCCCAGTCAATCCAGCTCACATGGGCTGCACTATCGATATTTTCAAGAAGATCATTCTTTTGGTAGGATTTCACAGTACTGAAGGAAGTGACCAAACAACGTTTTTCTCCTTTTTTCAAACCACCCGTTACCTAAATCCCATTGTGCAGAGCTCTGCTGCTACTCTACCAATCGACACACCTCGCCAGTCAGTTGTGCTAATCATCGTTTTGCTGACGATTTCGCCTTGCTTCCATAAGTAACGTAGCAATCATGTCTCGTTTATTTGCTCCTTCAATAATGCCTCTGCCATCCACTTCGGCAAGGACGTCATTGCCAACATCATTATTCCCCTCTTCAATTCCATCGTTGAATTCGTCTTCTGCATCGATACATATGTTGTGAAGTATACAACATGCCACGATAATCAATTACAACACGAGTCTTCGAATGAATTGTGTTGTAATTTCTGTGAGTTGGCGTCGCGATAGGGAGGCAACAAATCGTACCAGATTGGGTAGGCAGAGTCTCCTAGGATATCTGTGTCTCGTGGGAAATATACTTCTGGATCATTTGTTATTGCTTGCTGAATGTCACTTACTCGCCATACTCGAGCATCGTATACGCTACCTAATGTAGTTATGAGACTGAGCATTGAGAACTTGAGCAACCTTGATTGTGCATAGCCATGCAGTATCCTTGGAAACTCCAAAACGGTCAGATACTGATCTGAAAATATAATACAGGAGAGAATTTTAAAATGAGGTCAGTCATAACAGAAAGATAATACAGTTTTGATACATGTAAGAAACTTCATCGTTTTTATTACCTGTAAACTTCTTGATTGGCAAATACCCATATTGCTATACACAATTGTTTTTCTGGGCATATTCGCTGAGGTCCGATGTGGTATCCGTCTAAAAGAGGGCCAATATCCTCCATAGACTCTTTGCATAGTGAGTCGAAAATGAGACTTAAAATCTGAAAATATAAAAAAATTGGCACACGACGTAACGAACATTATCGATCCTCCCAAAATATATGAGCAAAAATCCCCAAAACTTTTACAATTTGTGTTACTCCATGATAAATCATGCTATAATAATAAGGGCGAATTGAAATTTAAAACCCATATTTTTGTGGGAAAAATGATGACAAGTAATAATTGCAAATTAATACTTACAAAATTCATCCACGGTCCATATTTCATATTTTTATGATTAAAAATAGGTTGAGCACTGCAGCGAACTCAGAGCGCGCTCAGAGTGAAATATCGGAAACAACCTATGACGTATGTATGCGCGAGAAATCGACGCTGTGCGGCTCCGCTCAGTAACAAAGTTGTCAGATTTTGCTACTAATCGCCCAAATTCGCTTTGAGTAGCCCAAAAGTAGCCCAAAATCTGGCAACACTACTCAGTGAAGATATACAGTCTACTTTTGACGTCCATACCGTGTAGAGCTCTCGCGCGTCGTGACACAATTTCTCGTTCTGCCGGAACAATGTTCGTTCTTAATGAATACACTCGCTCCGACGGAGTAATTTCAGATACAATCGAGTATCAAGATTCGCCGAATCATCCACGTTCCACCGCAACTAGAACTTCATAAATTCTCGTTTCACCGAAGCGTAGAATTTCGTCTTCACTGTTTATGTGTCGTGCTAGCTCCGATTCTCGCGCGTGTGTGTATGATGCCAATCATTTTCTCATGTGCTTCTTTTAAATTCAAATTCATTTCATGCAAATAAAAATCGGTTTTTTATGCCTCTCGCAGGTTTTTTCCCTTAAAACAGTGTGTTGAATTATTTATCCCTACTCTATAAATAATTAAGATCAACCTGAAAACAAATTGAAATATGTGATCGAGCCTTTATTGATAAGATCATTCAAAACAAAACACAAGTTAAGCAAAAGGTTATAATATGTACACATGAACATAAGCAATTCCTACTAAGCTCTCATTTTGAGTTCTTGACTTTATTATCCGTTGCTGTCTTATAACCATAAGTAAATATGATCGGGTATTAAAAGGTTTGATAGACATTTTTTTAAAAACAACTTTATTATTAAATATACAAGTATTTTCGCTTAATAACGAACCGATAAATTGATGAGCGATCGGAAGCAGCGGGTACAATAACAATATGCACAGGGTAAGGCTGCATTGCTCGAACGACCGCTCCCTATACTTTAATATTTTATACATTCTAACAAAAATTCGAAAATATGTAAGACTCATTTTATCTATATTTCACACATCATCTCACTTGTTTTCCATAATTCTCTATTACATTCGGTACTCGAACTAAATTTTCTTAATAATAATTGTTGTTCATTTTTCGAGAAATATAAGAGTTTCAGAAGATAATAAAAGATGAATTTTTTGTTTTTATAATTTGTATAGAGGAAAGCCATAAGTGACTTATTAGAAATTTATCTTCTTTAGAAAAATTCACCATAGTGAAATTGTAAAATAATTTTAATAAAATCTCATTCATATTAATATTTCATTGGTATGTTAATATTAGAATATAAAACTATTCTTTATGTTTGACAAACATAGTAATATAATTTTCTATGTAAGACAATATAGCGGTTGTATTTATTTGGTTGAATATATATTTTTTTATAAAAAACTGTAATTTATGGCATACAAATTTTCAGTATCGTTTTCCCTATAATACGCGGTGTCACCCGATTTCAGAAATGAGTGATATAGAATATTCAGTCACCGCAGAAAGTGACTAACAAGCTTTCTTTTGCTAAAAAAAGTTATTGCGGCACAATCGCTCGGAGAAGCAATTTCACCTGTTAAATATGCATTTGTACGTATAAATTTATTAAAATAATCTAAAAAATAATGATACCATTTTTCAAATAACAGTACTTTAAACCTCTTTTATATTATCATAAAATAATGAATAAATTTATGAAGACATTCTTACAATATAACAATTTTATTATTGTAATACAGAATGTTTCTTTAACATTTCAATAAAGAAATAGTATATGTAATTAACATATTGCTGAAGAATAAACATGAATGTGCCATAGAAAACTGTACATACATAAATGTAAAAAACTTAACACTTTATAAATTTAAGTTCGAGTCCACTCGTTTCGAGAATAGAAATTTTCTTCATCTTTGATATATATATATATATATATATATATATATATGTTTTACGCATCCATTTTCTTTTAAAAGGCGCTTTCAAATGACCCACATTTCCCAACAAAGCGTGAAATATTTTACTAACATGATCGTCAATCTGAATACCTTTATGTATATTTTACAAGTGTTTAGATTTTGAAAAAATTTCAATCCAATATTTTAAAAAGAACTTACAAATATTATGAATTTCAGAGAATAGATTTTAAAACATGTCAAGGAAATTCACTGCAGTGAAACCCGCACATTTCAAATAAGACATAACATATAGACACTTATTTACAAAATAAAATAAATAAAATTGAAACTGTAAAGTAAAGTAAAATAAAACAAGAGTTAAATAAAAAACGTTCATCTTATATAAATAGAATTTGGTTAGTTTAATGATGTTGATCAGAGTTTAAATTTAAAATCTATTATCATGTGATGAGGTTGGTCAGCTGATCATGACTGTAAAAACTAAAACAAATAATAACAGAGAATCCACGTAAGTTAAGTTGCCTGCCTTAAGAATCTTGAACTTAAAAACAAATCTCTTAATTCTACTCAAGAAAAATTAGTAATAGATATTTTCTTGCTCTATAATGGTACTTTTTTCAAAAATAGAAAGGTGGCTACAGTTTGAAAAAAATGTTAATTTTGATAATTTTATACAAGAAGTACTAAAAGTAGCTATTTTTTTATCTGTACACAGACTAAGATTTGAAGAAATAGTAGTAATATTGAGAAAAAAAATCTAATTAAAATATTTATTGGGTAAACGGAAGAAATTGCATATATGAGCTCAACACGATTATATTACGTAATAAGACGTATCGAATAAAAAGCAGTCGTTCGTGCGAAGTTCTAATAGGAACGAAAACCTTCTTTGGGGAGTTAAAAAGACTCTCCTAAACTTTCATCAAAAAAATTCCTTCTGTCTCCGTATCGTAGATATAGCTCAAATAAAAGTATTTTTTTTTCAGTTATATCTAGGATGCGGAGACAGAAGGAATTTTTTTATGAAACTTTAGGGGAGTGTTTTTGACTCTACAAAGAAGATTTTCATTGCTATTAGAATTTCACGCAAACTGTTTTTTTTTTTTTATACGCCCTATTATGCAAGCAACTCTTCCTGCATAGACTCGTCAACATTCACAAATTTCTGAGCCATGTTTCACTCCAGTAACACCTTTCTTCGCATGTATCAATAAAGTGACATTTTCTTTTGTGAAAAATTCAATTGTAGTAATAATAAGTGCAAAGAATTGGATTATAAATACGATTATTATCTTGGTGATAAATCGTGAGTGTAGTATCAGACTGACGGAACAAGTGGGCGTTCTTGCGGTACGAGTGCCAAGATTGCTCTCCCACTCAGCGCATTATATGTATAACGACTATTTTCTCGATCGGCAAATCGATCGATGGATCAGCTGCACGATCGCTTACCGTTCTCACGGTGAAAGTTCCCATTCAGATCTCAGATCGCTTGACTGACTCCTAGACTACTCCCCGCTACTCCCTCGTTACGACGGTACGTAATACGTATTTAAACGCAATGACTATATGACCTACATATTATTTACAACACTATTACATACACATATATTCTGATGCGTTAGTTACGTTAGTACTTCTCCTATTCAGATGATCCGCGCGCTCCATTTGCTATTTTTAATTATTATTAACAAGTGTTTGCAAAGTATAGCACCGTAGGTCGATATTTGAAAAATCGAATTTCCGATTACAGAGCAGAAAAAGTTTTTGCAACTATTTTCTAAACAGAAACTCAAGAATAAGAAACTGTCTGTGAAAAAAACCTGGTAAGAAGCTTCCAGAGCAAATGAATGAAAATAGGTTCAGATATCATTGAATTTTAAATGTTTTAATATCTAATTTATCCCATTTTTTAAATATGTTTTTATTCCTTTTATTGTAAAAGCATTCTGCTTCACTTCAATAACATTTAATCGGATATATTGCCAATATGGTCACCAATTTCTCATAAAAAGAACAAAAAAACATGTACGCTGAATCGCAAAATACAGCATATATAAAAAAAAATCTGTAATTTTTTGAGAATTATAAGACTAATTTCAGAGTTCAGTTACTTCATTGAGTTAGTGATGAAAAATGGACGTGCAAAACATCGAAAACATCAATGTTTTACTTTCGATGTCAAGTAGGTGTTATGAAAATCAATTTATTGATTTTATAAGACATCGATGTTTCTACATTAATGTCTTTTTTGCATGTTCCAATTCTGTTGTTTCATTTTCCGGCTACGAGAAAAGCATTACACGCAAGTAGATATAAACCACTCGAAACGTTTCTATTGTTTCCAATTGGAAGCTTCTTTCCAGAACCTGCTGAACTACTTTTTCTACTTCCACCTATATAGTTATTAAAATCGTCAATTCGATTTAAAATGGCAGAGCTCGCGCTCAAGTTCATATGTTCCAGAGGGACATTTTGAGATGAGACACAAAAGATTCCATTTCTTTTTAAATATAAAAATATTTATATATAAACAGGAAAAACAAATTGGCAACTCTCAAAACATTTCTCGGAGCGTATAATGTGATTAAATAAAGCGCGTGAAGCATCATTAATTCGGTAATAAATATATCGGACTTTATGGGTCGTGATAGTCGACGCAGTTAGCCTCATGGACAAATTTTCGGCTAATTCGACGCTGACTTGTGACTTACAGTACGAATGAAATATTTTGCCCATACACAATTGTGTGGAATAATTTACACTTTCATTTTGTCACTAACACGTTCCGTGGATTATTTCATGAGGCGAAATAAGTAGTACTGCTCTGAGTCTACTTTTAAATACTTTACCATAAAATTTAATTTATAAAATGGGCTGGTTTATAATATAAAATTTCTATTCCTTTCAATGGTCGCCTCAGGGAGGCGACCATTATTTGCCCCTTTTGCCTCAGCTGTAACTGATTGAAACTCGTTTGCGAGAGTTTCGCGGAGTCTATATAAACGACGCGGGGTATGTTACTTTGAACAAGCATTAAGTATTCCACAAATAAGTAGACTCGGGAAACAATAATACAATAATTAAATAATCATAATATAATTTAAAGCATAGGATTCAATCCTCAAGATTCCGAAAGTCTAGTACCAAGTCAAATATGGAATTATTGTTTTCCACTCTATTCATTGTATTGCTTTGGACCGTTGCGTCTCGGCTCTCAAATCTTTCAATTACAGTGTGTTCTCTGTTGGTCAATGATATGATGACGCGATAGGAATCGGTGGCGTAATTGGCGGCAAATGATCACCGCAAGTTGGGAAGTTTGGTGGAACTGGTGGCAAATCGGCATGCGTACCGACGTGAAGAATTAGATTCATACCGATAACGATGTGGAATAGGAAATGACAATGGAAAAGCCAGTATCCTGTAAACAGAAAAATTGTATTATGAATAAAAATTATATACTTAGGACACGTAAAAGAAAATAACAAAATCAAATCGTTCATTGAAAGAAGTGAGGTAATACTCAGCAGTCATCGTAATATATATAGTATCGAGAAATATAAGTATATAGTATCGAGAAAATAAGCGAGAAATAGGTGACGTAAAATTGAAAAAAAATTAAACCAACAGATTGGAGATACTAAAAAAATTTAGCTAAATGCAGAAAAAAATTGATTTAGGCCTTAACCGACTTTACCACGCAGGATATTTTAAATGATTTAGAAGAATTTGAATGGATTAAAAAAAATGTAAGAAATTTTAATTGATTTTAAGGGATTTAAAAATATTATGTCAGTTATTTTTCGTATGATTCAAATTTATGAAGTGAGAAAGTGTGTAAAAAAATCTCGAAATAGGTGAAAAACGTGAATAGGTGATGACTTTGGATGACCGTTTCAGGTTTTTCTGTTTTTGAGTGCAATGTGAAATTCATAAACATGCAATAAAAATTGGAGAAGTAGTTCAAAATGTTAAACCATACCTGGGTTGTCAGCACGAAACCGGAAGACGACGTAGCCGTTATTGGGTACAGCTATCGTATCCTTAGCAGGCGGCAAATTAAATTCTCGATGTAAAAGTCCTCTTCTATCGAGGTCGAGGGCATGCTTCAAATTAATTTTCTTGACATTTCTATCAGGCGATCGACCCATTCCGATAACATTGAAAGCATATCCATGCAAATGGAAAGGATGCGACAGGTTCGGTTGTTGAACTGCAATTAAAAAAGGAGATAGTGGTTGAAGTATAATTAATCCTGTTTGAATGTCTATTTAACGAAGAAATCACATAAATAAAAATAATTTAGCGGGCACGCAATTTAAAGTTGACGTAAAGATGTGTTACTATGTTTCCGTTTTAATACCCTTGCTAAAATATGTTCTAAGGGGCAGATTCCAGTTTTATTTAATAAGGAAAGAGGGGAGTGGGCCGTACACCCCCCAACATGAATCTTTTTTTAGTTACCGCACACTCGAAGAGGTCCGATGACGTCCGAAGACTCCGACAATAATGGTGTCTCATTCATTTAAGGAGGAACATGCGTCAGGTAAAATCCAAGATTTTAGAATGCCCTTGAAATATGTTAAAGTTATATTAATTCCGCGTCATTTAGATTTTTTTTAGAATTTTTTACCGCTTGGTAGAAAAAATATAAGCTTTTAAATTAACATTGTATCTTATAGAAGTAACCTAGCAGAATCACATAACTGAAGATTTCTCTTCGAAAATCCAACTTAGACACTCAAAAAACTATTTTTATTAAAGAATGCACCTTACTTGTCTCGGCAAAAATAAAAAATTGGTATCTACCCGGGTTCAATTTTTTATAAATTAACTTTGAAGCTCAAAAAATCAGTTGTCAACAAATAAAAAGAATAAAACTAAAGAAATGTGGCAACGTTGCAACCTGCATTTCCTTTTGAGCAGAAGATATAGCCGATTTAGCAGACGATTTTTGAATAACTGTTATTGAGAAGCACAATCTATATACACTCACAAAAAGATACTCTGAATTTCAGACTAAATACTCTTAGACAAAGAGTATTTTACTCTGAAATTTGGGCTCAGAGTAAATAATCTTATATTAAGACTATATATACTCTGAAGTGGACATTGTCTGAAATAGAGACGACGTACTTTTAGTTTTAGAGTAAATAGTCTTACGTCAACAGTATGCAACAGATAGCAAGTAAGGTTCTGTTTTGACAGCAACGCCAGGGAGAGCAAAATTATACGTTGCATATTGGTTTAAAATTATATACAAAATATAAGTTCAGTTTAAAATTTTATATAAAATTGTAATAAAGTTGGTTCAAAGGTAATAAAATTTGTAAATTGGTAAAATTGGTAAAAAGGTCTGTATGCGAATACTCTTGAGGTAAGAGTATTTCGTCTGAATTTTAGAGTATAATCGTCTGAAATTCAGAATTTTTATCGTCTTGATACAAGACTATGCTCCTCTGAGATTAAGACGATTTAGTCTGAATCTAAGACGGAATCGTCTCAATTTCAGACGATTTGAGCTCAGACGATCATACTCTTAGTATCAGAGTATTTTTTTTCTGAGTGTATCAAACAAACTATTTACGTATTAAATAATATTGATAGGAGTCTTTTATAATAATTGAAAACATAACCTGTTTAAATTTTGTGTTGTAAATTATTCAATGATTTTATAATTCATTTACCAAATTTCTTGGAAATCTGACATATATTAAACTTAAGAATTCTTGGATACTACTTTTGTATTTTATATCAGTCTATTTATTAAATTTTTTACAAACGCTCACGTGATTCAAAAGTTGCTCATGTTCCTCCTTAAGGGCATGTAATATTTTACCATAAAAGCAAATTAGTTATACCAATTATACATTCATAATAATAAATAGTTTTAGCTAAAAAGAGTCAATAAACCTTCATCTATAAGAGGCGAAGGTTTATTGACTCTTATTTACTAAAAATATTTATTATTATGAATGTATAATTGGTATAACTAATTTGCTCTTATAGTAAAGTATCACATGCCCTTAAGTCAAAGTCGACTTTATTTTTAACCTTTCTTTTCGCCACTTGTAACATTACATGATATTTATGTTGCCTTTTAATACTTTTACTTCTCCTTCTATATTCTTTATTATTGTTGTTGTCCAAATGAATTAAGGCTGATGGAATTTGAAAATTTCTCATGTAGAAAAACTCAGATCCCAGGGGCGCAACAATAACGGGGTTAAGACACCCAGACAATAATTCGAGTATACCTACTTGCAATATGCATGGATGTCGAAATTATTATAAGGATAATACAATTCCACAATAAACGCACTTTTTGAGGGGTTTTAATCTGTTCTTTTTCTTTTTTTATTGATTTTTAATGTATAGGGTGGCTCCCGACACCCACTGTTTTGGGACGCTTGTTGCGCGTTTGCCTAATTCTGTCAACTTCTCATGTGGACTTGAATTTTTCCAGCCAAAGGCAAAACGGGGAAAATTTATAGGTTTTAGATAGAAAAAAAGAGAGAGAAGAAATGAACAAGGGGCGCTTGATGATAAGTTTGTTGAATACTCCCCTGGCGAAAGCTTCGGATAAGATTCCAATCCGAGCCAATCCGAAGTCATCCGAGCCAATGCGAAATCTCTATCAGAGCGAATCCGAATGAAACAGAACCATTCCGAAGAAACTTTCCAATCCGAATGAATCCGAACCATTCCTAAAAATAGGATAGGAATCTTCCTTCAAACTTCGGATTGGCTCGGATTCATTCGGATAGGAAACATGCGAACTTCGGATTGGCTCGGAAAGAGACTTCGTATTGGCTCGAATTAATTCGGATAGGAAATTTTCTATCCGAAGTCTTTGCCAGAGTCACTTTTATAGTCCCAAAATAGCGTTTAATTATTTCCTATCAGCAGGCACGTATCCACAAATCATGTATCTTTCTTCAATGCTCAGAAAACAAAGGACAAATGAGGGGCCCTGGCCCCCCTTTTGTCCTTTGTTTTCTGAGCATTAAAGAAAGATACACGATTTCTGGATACGTGTCTGCCTATCAGAAACGGCGGACATTTTGACTTCCATGATGGAAGAAACTAAATATTGATTCCTGATAGAGATCAATGGGAAAATTTCTCTAGCAGGAAGCCAACACGTGCTGCGCGCGCAGGATGCCACTGTCGCAGCTGTCAATATTTAGTTTCTTCCATCATGGTAGTCAAAATGTCCGCCATTTCTGATAGGAAATAATGCAACGCTATTTTGGGACTATAAAAGTGAGTATTCGACAAACTTATCATCAAGCGCCCCTTATTCACTTTTTCTCTCTCTTTTTTTCTATCTAAAACCTATAAATTTTCCCTCTTTTGCCTTTGGCTGAAAAAATTCAAGTCCATATTATTATGTGGACTTTATTTCTTTTCACAGATTTTGACATTTTTTGACAGTTTGTTGACAGTTTTTACTTTCAGATTCCATCGCCCTTAAGACCATGTATAAGTCTAGTGACTTGGCGCTTATAACCATATTTCATGCTTTCAAGCATCTCATTAAGAAAATAATAATTAAAATTAATATCTCATAGCAGATAAACGTTAATAAATCAGTAAGGAACGTTTATCTGGTAGCTAAAATGAATTTTCTCTATTTGCTTTTGAAGGGAGCTGCCTGAAAAATTAAAGCTAGTTAGTTAGGAATCGGATAACCAATACGTGGCCTTAAACCACCTTCTTTCTTTTATCTTTTTTTAAGTATATTCTTTTCTTTATATAGTTTGACTGAAATTTGAATTGAACTAGTTTTTAGGGAACAAAATTCAAACATAAAAATAACTAAGTAGAGATTGTTATTACTTAATGTTACTTGGTGGGCACAATTGCAATTTCCTTCATTTATTTCACTAGTACAAAATTTTGGTCGTATCTCAAAAAGAGGTGGAAAGTTCTTATAAAGTACATACCTTCGTCGACTAGAACGACTTCAACTATTGCATTATATGGGATGTCGACTTTATGCGTGCACATACAATTGGCTCCGCAGTCTGCTGGTCTGTTGTCTCCGTTGCAAAACTGTTCAGGTGGAATGTCGTCGATCTGTGAGATTGGCGGTGCCGGTGGAAAGGTAAAGGAAATCTCATCGACGAGAGATATTACGTGATCACCCGTTGGAGCAACTGTAATGAACAATAGATCCAGTTAGGAAGAGAGAAAAGTGTAAAAAATGTATTTTGCAACGTACACTATACAGTTTAAAGGGATCGTCTTTGCCATTTTGCATTTAAAAGAAGGGAAATAGTATTATAAACGTTTACACAAGACTAAAATCATATTCGCGCATTAGTATCGAAACACCCTATGGCATTGTGTGTCAAAACCATGTGAACATATTTAGATAACCCGACCCGTTTTTTTCTCACTATTTTTACTTTTGAAAAAAAATAATAGTGCACAGATGTAAAGAAAGTTTGTGCCTTAAAATCTTCGGTCTGTAAACGGAGGATTAATTACTAATTAATTACTATTTAATTGATAATTAATTAAGAACTTGTCTCAGACAAGAGCAAAATGATGCCCTGGACATTAAAACTGCAACAGGATCTAAAGGCTTTATGGAACTGGAATTGACGATTGTATGTGAGTTGAAAAAAATTGCTTCTCCGTTTTATTTCTAGGGTAGATTGCCCGGTTGTGGACATCACCCAATTGTGGGCACCCTAGCATGACTTTCCACAATGAGCAGAAACAGTTAATCTGACGATTGACCTTGGTGCGCTATGTTTACACGATGATTTTGTTCTGACATCGAAGTAAAGAAAGGCATTCACCTAGTAGCTACAAGCGACAGTGATGTAGTTTCTCCTTGTGTTTGAAGTGTGATAAATCGAAGTGAATGAAGGCAAGAAAATTAAGTATCATATATTTATAAAGGGAATTTAATATATTTTGTGATATCATATCGGTTCCATGAAAATGTTCGCACTAAAAAATTTTCTGGTCATTTTTTGAGAGCTTTGCATTTTCCAGTAGTGGACACCAACATTTTATCAGATGTGGGCACCTTGCTTTTTTCATTTAGCGCGTGTATGTGTCCGAAAAACTGTCAGAAATTATTATTAGTGTTAACATAACTTCTCCTGACGGGTTCCAGGGGTTGAAAAAAAAAATTGAATGCAACACGTTCCATCAGCCAGTGCATTTGAGATGCGCTGACATGCATGCCGGTTATTACACCTGCATACACTGCGATTCTGACGACGAATAATTTTTATTTTCATTCTTATATTTATTTTTGCTGCTATGAAGACTTTTTGGTTATTTTTCATTAATCTTTGTGTCACTACAGGTTTGAAAATGAATAAATTTCCTTTTTTCCTCCATTTCGTGGCGTTTGATGTCATATTTTTCAATATTTAGAAGACTTTTCAGGGGTGCCCACAACTGGTTAAAAAAATTTTTTCGGTCGAAATCGAGTACTCTATAAAAAGTTGAATATTTTTTTTTTCCAACAAAAACGAATCAATTCGATCACTAGTAGTTAGCTAAGGTCTCTAGATTTTTATTGATATGCTTATCGCTGCATAAAATTCATTTGGTCAAAAGTTATAAAGAAAATACCTAACTATGCCCATAACCGGACCACCTCCCCTACTTAAAATTTTGAACGCGTTTTTCTCAAAACTTTTTAAAATCTTACACTCTGCTTTTCGAGCTTCTTTTAGACAAGATTGACTCGTGATTTAACGAAGGATTTTTTTCTTTGATTACAACTTATTTTCTATAACAATACTTGACCTAATTTTTACCGCTACTTTTTGGTAAAAAAATCTCTGCCAAAACTTCAAATTTTAATAATTTTTGCTTTCTCATAGAAGAAGCTTTGTAGTGGTGACAAAATCCAGTTTCCTAAAAAAGGTTTCTATGAACATATTTCAAGGGCAATATAACTAATATGATGATCTGAAAAAATGTCCGGGTGTGTGTGTGTGTGTGTGTGTATGTGTGTCACGATCCAGCAATTTCTTGAAAACGCGTAGAGATAAATTAATGAAATTTTTCATAGTTATTCCGCTACCCGTGCAGAAATTTATACACGGCCCTGACAAGGGTCTGGCCTGTTTTGATGTGGCCCTAAACGGATAAACTGGCAAGGCCCACACAAGGCTTGTAACGCTTTGGCAGACTATTACCCTACTTAGGGAAAACTGGCCAGGGCCTCGTAAGTTTACCCAAGCAATGCCCTAGTTAAACAAAAATTATTTTTATATTTTAATTAAATCTTTATTAATAGTAGGTAATAATAATAATAATAATAATAATAATAATAATAATAATAATAGTATAATAATATAATATAATCGTTTTTCGTTTGCACGTTCTTGTACATATTGTACATATATACATACGTTAAGGGAATAATATTTTGCAAAATGGAAAAAAAATTACATCAATGCATACTATACTTCCATGAAAACCTATTTTTTTTTACATTGTGGAACTTGCGAAACCATCAGGACTCGAACGCAAGACGCGCGAGAAGAGTGGAATTAAAACTCGACGCTCTACCGGCTGCGCCACGAAGGCTGATAAATTGTTGTTACAAATCGGGCGTATTTAAATGCAAACCAGTCCTTGACACTTTGTCACTTTTTAAATTGTCTATAAGTTATAACGAAAATTATTAAAAATGATTTTTTTTTAATATAATCAGAAAATGTAGTTTAATATTAATTTTCATAAAAACTGTTTAAAGATCAAAGAAATATATTCGTGAATGTCAAAAATATATTAGTTAACTTTCTAATGTATAAATATAGACTTCTTTTAAATTTTTATAAAAAATTAAGTGTGGAAAACTTGAGAAATTCCTTATCTTTATTCGATGTATGGTTTTGACAAGGAAAACTCTTCAATACCTCATTTAACTAACATCTATAAGTCGGTTTTATTTCACTCTTTTAAGGTCGGAATACCAATGTAAGATTGTTATTATTGAGGTATTACTACTATATCGTTGCCCCATTAATGCCTAATTATATTAAACTATTTTCTCTTAAAATGGAAATCCCGACCAGGGCCTCGTCAACACCCTATTTTAAATAGGGCTAAATGGGGCAATTTCTGCACGGGTATATACCTAGTTGAATTTCTTACAAGGGTTTAACATAATATTTAATTTTACAAGTTTTATATACTTTTATAATTTTCGTAAAATTCATTTTTCCAATATAACTTCTCAAATATAAAAAAATAAGGAAGTTATGTTTATTTATAATTTTGAAAGTTAATTTCAATTAATTATGTTTTCAAATAATCAAAATTTTGAGTTGACGTAAGGAAAATGAATATTCTTTATGTCGAGACGAATCGAGTGACCTGTATGATGAATGCATTTAATTGAGAAATAAGAAACTTATGGTTAATTGTATTTTTAAAAAAGGAATTTTTCGACTATAATTTATGAAATAATTAAAATTTAAAGCTGATGTAAAGAAAATGAAGATTCTTTGTGTCTAGACGAATCGATTCACCTAAAAAATTAATGCATTTTATAAAAAAATAAGAAAGTTATGCTTTATTGTAATTTTCGAAAATGAAGTTTTTGAATATAACTTCTCAAGTAATCAAAATTTAATGCTAATGTAAAGAATACTTAATGCTCCCTCTATTAGGAAGCAAATCATATTTGCTTGCAGGAAGCAAAGTACTCATTGAATGAGTACAAAAGTTGATACAACTTGACAGCTAGTTAAATCCTTTATTCAGTCATCAGCTGTATTCACCTGCTAACATGAAATAAACCATTTTTACATTCTCATCAGAGAGAATGTATGTTGTATGAGAATGAATGTATGTATGAGAATGTTTGTGTAATATTTGACCCCCCCAGTTTTCATCAAATGTCCACTTTTTGGGACCCCCTGAACTCGAAAAACATGTTTTTACGAATGTGTCTGTCTGTCTGTCCGTCTGTCTGTCTGCGACTGTCTGTCTGTCTGTAGATTTTTAATTTGTGAGCACGATAACTTTCGAAAGAATTGACCAATTGGATTGTCCTTTGGTATACTCTTTTAGTGTCCTAAAATGAAGGTCAAGTTCGTTAGCCAGACATTTTGGATAAAAATTCAAAAAGTTGGAGCATTTTGAAAAATTTTGAAACCACTTTTTTTTTAATTTAAAATTTCTAATGACGGATGTTCGTAGTACTCAAAAAGACGAACAATTTTTCTTAATGACTTTTTTGGATAAAAAAAAATTGAAACACTTATAATATTTTGAAAATCCAAAAAAATGAAATAAAACTTGAATTAGAAGCCAAACAACGCACGATATGAAAAAATGTCTAAAGGATAGGCATAATAACTTTTTAAATTTCCTTAAAAAATCTAAAGTTCAAATTTTGAGCCAAATAACGCGAGATACAGAGAAAATGATAAGAAACATAATTAGCTTTCGTTTGCATTCCATTCCATTTTGTAGAAATTTAAAAACAAATAGGTGCAAACGTCGCGACGCTCGCAAGCGTCACGAAGGGCGCAAGCGTCGCGAAGCGCGTAAGCGTTCCGAAGGGAGCAAGCGGCGCGAAGCGCGCAACACGGAGCGCGCAGCGCGACGTGTGTAAGAGAATGTGCCCGCGTAAGCGGGCAGATTTTTTATTTCAAATAAACCTATCATGAGTTATCATGTCAACCGCAAGGATAATTTTTTCCAAGGGGTCCAAGAAATTCTATGAAGTTTTGTGTAAATGTTTCTCTTTAATATTCCAAAAGTTAGAATAGAATAAGTCATTTAGTATATTCAAAAAAATTTGAGAAAAGGTGCTTTTCTTTTGGTCCGAACATGCCAGAAGATAACACATTTATTGTGTATTTAGAGAAAAATTTTGCACAAAAACGATAGAAGTAAAAATTTTAAATAATCTTCAAACTGGCCTGATTGGAAACTCTTTTCTAACTTTGTTTTTTTTAATTACAACTTTGCAGTCATAATATTTTCAGGATTTTTCTCATCCTTTGCCCATATTTTCAAAGGACAATAGCGCACTGATTCTCCTTTAGGAGGGCAACCTGCATTGTAAAAAAGTAAGAAGTAATATTTGTAATTCTAATAATTCCAGAGCTCGTATTTTTCACTGATTTAAAAACTTCTTTTTCTGCAATTAGAGTATATTAATTTTACAGTAGTGTTGATAAAAAAATCGTTACTTATGTTGAAAGTTCTAAAAAAAAAAACTATTTAAAAATAAATGCAAAAAAAATTTTGCATTGTAAATGCAGTTCTTTTATTTTTTAAATTTAATTACAATAAAATCAGAGGTTCTGGACATTTTTGAATTGTTTGTGTATGTGTTATATTTGAGTATGAGTATATTTGAATATCGCTTACACTATAAAAAACAATATCATATACAAAAAAAATTTTTGGACTTATGCCATTCTTAAAGCTGTTTCAACATTTTCCAAAACATAAAAATAGTTTTAGGGTTAATCGAATCTTACATCTCATTTGAAAATGCATAGATTTTTGGTTCGAAAAACGCACTGTTTGAATTATCGATTAGCCAGGGTGGGTGTTTGGAACTGCCTTAAGTAGAAATGGAACGATATGTGTTTTGCCGCAGCCTGTTTATGTTGTTATAGAAATTCTGGGAAGGGTATCACTGTCATCGTAAGCCATACCCAAGTCCCAAAACTTGACTTAAAGCGGGACTTCCGTGTAATAGACTACCAATTATTAGAAGTATAAGATTAGTATCATACCTAAGTATCGATTGTATGTATTAGGCTGGAATACTTCTTCTGGTCTATAGAACAGAAAACGGAATGGCAGGAAAATCTTAACATCTGGTCGAGCTTGAAGAATTCCTTCGTCAACCTGTCTTGCGTTTTTGAGTTGATTTATGCAAATTGCATCTTCTCTTGGTCGGTTACAAATTGCATCCAGAGGATTAAGAACCTGTCAATCAAATAATTAAGTTAGAATTGCATATAAAAACACATCCAATTTTGTTAAGTGACTATGAAACCAGTCTTCATAACAGGAATCAAAGTTAAGCGCTAAGTTTCTTTTTTAAAATTGTTCTTGAAGATTCTAAATAAATACGATTGGTTTTTGAGGAATCGTACTTATTTGGAATCTCTGTGAAATATTTTAAATTATGTTTGGAGCCATTTATATACCATGTCGACAATTTATTACAACTTCCTGACCCATCCGCTCCCTACTCCCACTTGTGGACATGCATGGGTTTTAGACGCGAACCCCCCCCCCATTTTTCAATGTGGACTTTACGGACACGTTTCTGACGTTGATCGACATTATATGTGATATACAAAAAGTAAAAATACTTATAATGGACTTTGATGAAAATATGGATAAGGATGATTGTTACAAAATTTAAGTTTTGCTGTCCCTACCATATATAAGAAATTTTCAGTCCTAAATATATTATTTTTAATTTTTTATACGTTTTTTTTTACTGTTAATGTACTAAAAACCTACTAGAAAATAAAAAATGTAATCAATTAATCATTCTGAAATTTGTATCCGAACCAAACAGTTTAATTCCGACGTAATCCAAAGGAATTTTTCAATCCGAATAAATCCAACTCCTTCTCAAAATCCATCCGAACCTTCAGTCCGAATGAATACGGTCAATCCGTAATTTATCAGAATTTATCCAAACTTTCAATTCGAATAAATCCAGGTCAATCCGACTGCATGCGAGTGCATCCGAATTAATTCCGTCTATCCGAATCAATTCGAATGATTCCAAAAAATTCTTATTTTTTCGGATTGAACGTATTTATTCGGATTGACCGGATTCATGCGAATTGAAGGTTTGAATTGATTTTGACTAGCCTTCGGATTAATTCTGATTGAAAAATTCCTCCAGATTATACATCGGAATTAAGCTGTTTGATTTGGATACACATTTCGGAATGATTCGAAAAGTTTTGGATTGATTCGGTATGAATTGCAATCTGAAGCTTTCACTAGGGTTATTTCAATGTGTCAAAACAATTTAAGTTGCAGAAAGAAATTAATTACAAACAGTGAATTGTACAAAGTGTAAAAAAGTTAAGTTTCCTTTTAAAGATTATATACATGTAATAACTTCTCAAATAATCAAAATCTAATGTTAATGTAAAGAATACATAAAGCTTCCTATTTGTTTACAGGAAGCTAAGTGCTCATTGAATGAGTACAAAAATGGATACAACTTGACAGCTAGTTTTTTTTCTATATTAGAAATACTTAAAAGTTCTTTTTTATTGTGATCAATTTGATTTTATTTATTAAAAATTTTATTTTATTAATACCTTTAATTAGTTTTATCATTAAAAAATATTATGCATGAATAACAAGTAAAAGGTGAATATTCAAATATATATATATGAGCCATTTTCCGAAATTTTGCGAGATATTTTGACATTTTTTAATATATGTATATATATATATATATATATTTGAATAATGTTATTAATAAATTTATGATGGAATACATGATGTTTCAATGTTTCTGATAAATTCTTGGAATTCTTTTGAATTCCTTAAATTCTTGAATTTCGTTGTACTTTAAAATTACTATTGATTAAACAGTATTAATATTGTAAAATAATATAATATTATATCTATAATATGTAGTATCTATGAATGTGTAATGTTTATAATTAAAATACTTACAATTCCTTGAGGAAGACCTAAGTCGTAAGTCGGAGGTTGCGAGTTGGGTTGATAAGGTCCCCGAGCATATCTTAAGATACCCAATTGCTGAGCCCTTTTAATACCACACTCTCCTAGACCTCGAAGTTGGATCCAGTAAGCCCCAGCAGGCTGATCGGCGTTAATGACGAAGTCGTATCGTTCGCCTGTGGAGGAGAAATCGAATAATTCGTCTAAAGTTAATGCAATGCTGTGAGTACTAGCGGAAATCGGTCTCACTCAGTAATAAGACAACGAGACTATTCTAAAAGCGACCGTTCTCTAGCTGACAACAATGGAACGTGCTTCATCACGGTCGATTTTAGGTCGAATCACGGCCGAAGCGAAATTGTAACGGTCGTAATCTTACATAATGATAATTAGAGGGTTCTTGAAAAATTCACAATTTCGCCTACAATTGATTGAACAGGCGAAGAGAAAGTTACGGACACGTTTCTGACGTTGATCGACATTATATGTGATATACAAAAAGTAAAAATACTTATAATAGAACCCACAATTCAGTATAATACGTTTTAATGATTTTTTTTTTATCAGTAAGTATTTATAAAGCAAGAGAGGAATTTTATAAAGCATGAATAAAGGAACAAAAAAGTAATGAAGGAATGAGATCAAAAAGTGAAAAAATTGATCTGAAAGGTAAATTAAGCGAAATAATAATAATAAAAAAGTAAAATTAGGGCTGCCGTTATATGATTCAGAAAATTGATGTCTGAAGAATGAACTTTTTTATCAATATGTGATACTTGGATGAAAAAAAAATTTGATTAATTTAACACAATTTTAGCACAAATAAATTGTTTGTGACCTGTATGCACGCAGAAAAATGAATCCGTTAAAGTTACAGATTCAAATCTGTTGGTTATTTCTGCTAGATAATCAGATCAAATCTTCTACAATGACAAATAAAATCTGTTAATCTTACAGTTATATTTGTAAAATTTTCAGAAACAACATAGCATAAAATTTACAGAAATAATTTGATTATTACTGTAACAACCAAATTTTTGTTGTTAAATTAAATTGATTTGTTAGGCCAACCAAATAATTTTCTTGAGTGTTCTGCTCGAGACAATAAACATTTTGTTTGTGTTCATAATTGACAAGTCCGATGATTGCAATGAATGAAAAACAATCATTTAATATCTACATAAATATGAATGATTCAATTTTCAATGATCAAAGTAAAATGATTCAATTTGAAACTTACCAGAGAAGGAAATAATAGTGTTGATCGGAACTGGATGAACAGGCTCACCATCTGCAGCTATTAATGTAAGTGTGTGACCTTGGAAAGTGATTTGAGCTGGACAGACCGAACCAAACGAGTTAATGAGACGGAACCGGTATCGTCGGCCTGGTGTGATGGTAAAGACCTCCAGGGGAGTATTGGTCATAAAACCTGTGTTAGGGTCCTGAAAAAATTTCATTGATAATGAAACAGTTATATAAGGGTTACATTGCATTGAGATATAGAATAAAAGACTTTATATTTGAGAAAATGATCTAAATGATTTCAAATATAATATAAGATTGTTTCAAAATGGAGAAAACTGCATTTTTGTGGCATTTATTCATATTACTTCAGTAGCTACACCTGTAGATATAATTAGAGATAACTGCAGACTTTGAGAAGCGTCTGTAACTCTATAAGCCAGAGTTTAAAATATTATACATCTCCATTCCAAATATTATAAATACGAGAAATCGAAAAATTGATTTTCGATTTTTAGTATGGTGGTTTATTTAAGAAAACCTCTCGGATATTTCCCATGTTTTTTAATTTCTGAAATTTTTTTTTCGTTTCAGTGTTATTCAACGCCACTGTAAAAAAGAAGTATAGTTTTAGGGCGATTTTCGGTATAAAAATTTTATTATCACTAATAATTATGATAGTTTTTGCTCTCCTTTTGCTAATAGAGAAAATAATTGAGAATTTTTAATTCTTTAAATATAAAATCTTGTAATTCTTTATCTAATTTCAGTCTTAAAAATTACTTAATATTCCATAAAACATCGTAAAATTCCATAAAATATCGACAAAACCCTTAAAATTATTTACAATCCCATGAAATCTCGTTGAATACTATGAATTACCTGAAAATCCAATGAAAACTCTTTATTAGATTTTGAGATTCTTTAAATTTCTTTAAATTATCTAAAAGCCCGATAACTGGTAAAATTCCTTAAAATTTTAAAAAATCAGAATAAAATTCAAAAACTTTCTTAAAATACCGTGAAATCCTTTAATCTTTTTAAAATTTCAAAAAATTTGGTAAAATTCGTATTCTCTGTCTTAATAATCTTTTAGAAAAGGAAAATTTGTACGCAGTTGATTATATTACTCATAATAATTACTAATGCTTCAACACTCACTCTGAATTGTCCTTTTCCATTGATGAGGACAGTCTCGGGATCTTGACCAACATTAACAGCTAGACGTCCGGGATATCTTTCAGCGGCATCTTCGTGCATCCAGTCACTGATAAGTATTACGTGAGTCGTCAAATCATAATCGTAGAGGTTGCTGTTGGGATCTTTGCTGGGCGGCTGTCGAACAATCACACTTCCATAAAGACCATCCATCTTTTGTAATCCCGTATGCGCATGCCAGAAATGTGTTCCAGCATTGCCTGCAGTCCATTGGTACCTGTATGTTCAAATATATGTAATATTGCATTTTTAATAAATGACATACATAAAATAGTGTTGTAGTACACCTTTAAACCACTTAACGACTGAACGAGTAACTGACACTCCAAGCAAGTTCTTCCGCGCCTTCTTGTCACTTTGGTTCTCCAGGGATAAGGGAATAATATTGCACTTGGTCAGTATCACGGGTAAGGGACAGAATGTATCAGCACAGAATGGTGTTGCCATTCCTTGTGTGGAAAGTTACTAAAGAAACGTGTGATTAAAACAGAATTGAGGAAGTTGTTTCGGAAGAATTACGACAACATTCTGTAAATAGAAGGTATAGTTCTGAAAACCCAGTAAATTACAATTCCCTTTCGAGTCCACGGTATCCTCAATTTATAAATAAAAACTGATACTTGGGTTCACCGCAATGTTGCTAGGAATTTATCTAATAGCTATTTAATTTCTCCATCAGAAGTTTACTATCCATAATTTAAATTTATAGAACGAGTTACGAGAAAAAGTATGACAAAAAATTAAAAAATTAAGTGTAAAAGACTCAAGTGATGAAATGTAATATCTGTAAAAACTATTTTTTTTACATAATTTGCGTAACTACACAACTGATCGAGTGGATAAATAGACTTAACATGACAAGGATGATCAATGACAGTGCTTTTAAAGGCAGAGAAAAATGTTGTTAACGAGCTTGCTACTTGAATTAAAGAGAATGACGGTGCAGTTATGTTTCAGGCTAAATAGTGAATCGTTTTCAAGAGAGAAGAAGAGAATTTTACCTGAAAGTGGTTCCTTGCATAATGGGACACTGAGTAACGAATGGCACACCGTCGTAATATTGCGATCCTCTTTGAAAAAGCCCGTGCCAGTGAAGGGTGACTTCCATTCCCTCAATGTGATTTTCCACGTCAATGACGACCTTATCACCTTCGCACACTTGAATACTGGGTCCAGGTATCATTCTGTTTGCTGTTAAGATTCCTCGCTCGACTCCATCGGCTAAAACGCACTGACAGTGACTCCAGACGGTGTTAGTTGCATTTGGAGTACAAACTTGACAAGCTCTGTAGATAAAATTTCGAAATCATTACTATAATATTAATGACTAGCTTTATGCACGTGGGAAACGTTGTATCAGTAATTAATAATAAAAATAAAAAATATTATTGCTATCGTTTTACTTACTAAGTATACTTTTCAATTTGAGGTGGATTAGATTTCAAATATCTCTGCCGAAATAAATAGATCAAAATTCAAAATAATTCTAATATTGAGATCCTCAAAAAGTATAATTAATTTGGCCTCGATCGATAAACATTCTCTCATTCTGGTAACTAATTTTAATATTTTCGTGGAAAGAAATTTTTTTACTAATTTGGAAATATTAAGTGACTTTCTTAATTTTTAACAGACATGTCCATTAAAAGTAGTACCAACTTATGGTGAGAAAATTTTTTTCATATGATACTAGCAAAAATACACACTGGTCAACAATTTTTAAGTGTACAAAGTTATAAACGTAAATGAAGCGAATTTTTGAAAAAAATTAATTACGTGTTTTCTAAAATTACTATTTATTTCATTATTTCTTTCCAAATTAATTTAATAATAACTTTATTAATAATAAAAATACTCCAAAAAAAACTACATTTTTCACAAAAATTAATTTCCGTTTTTTTTCTTTTTTCATTTTTTAGATGGATTTAAAAATTATTTTAACATCCAAAGGCAGACTGAAAACAGTTATTTTTGTTTTTCTTTATTATTCTTTTCTAACGGGCTTTCACCAATTTTTTAAACACATTTTTGTTTTCATTTTATACTCATATATTTGAAGAATTGACAGCAACAGACACTTATACCGGCTATCTAAAGTTCAATAGTGCTTTTAAAAAGGTTTTTTTATAATGTTAACTATCAGTTACTTGCCACTTTCTGCCAACTTTGACATTTGACGAATTTATATATTATCGAGTAAAGTTAAGCATGCACAGTCAGGCGTAATCCCTTCTTCCACGAAAATCCAAACTTACATTGTTCAAAATTTTTTTTCATAAACTTTTTTAGTGGTGATCTTAAACAGCTTTGGTTTTCACCCCACGAAACTTTTACTTATACCTATCCACCCCTGTGTACAATTGCACATGCGTAGTGCGATAATCGCGTCTCAAATTAGGTGAACCGAGCTCAGGAAAATTTTTCTCATTGGCATTTGTGAGAAGCAAAGGGACTCACATTAATTAATCATCTCAAAACAAGAGATCTAAAATATACCTCAACCTTCACGTGGTAGATGTAAGATAGTAAAATTTTTGTAGGTTAACTACAGATGTTCAAGGAAAGAACTACATTCATGAAGTTTAAGTTTTTCAAATACTCCTCACCAAAAGTCATGCAAATTAAAAAAAAATGTGATTTCAGTTCCTAGCTATATTAGATTTGCGATTTTGAATTTGTAATACATGCGATGTAAAATTCGAAATCAGTTACCTCAAAAACTTTCTTTAAAATAAAAATTCTTCTTTCATACAAATATATGTGACAATTTACAAAATTTTAGGATCTGCAATTCTGAATTCATAATCCCCTTATACTAAATTTCATACAAAGATATGAAAAGTTAGAAATTTTAAGCGCCAAATTGGATCCATCATTTTGAATTTATGATTTTTGACGTTAAATTCGAAATCAACGACCACAAAATACCCCTTACACCAAGTTTCGTATAAATCCAAAGAAATGTTGAATTTTGGGACGTTAATTACTTTGAAGTAAGTTTTTGGATACTAGCTTACTGTGAAGGTGTTGCCCGGCATGGCCCTGATGGTACCACATGAAAATTGCTACACGGGGTAAGATCGCAGACTGTCTGATTTCACGTGAAATCGGTCTATAGGGATAGATGGGGATTGGAGTTACTTACGCTCCAAGTACAGTGTACATCTCCAAAGTGAAGTGGTAATAACATATTCTAGGTGGTTCGTTTTCTCTACAGGCACGGGCACACTCATCTGGAGCGGACAGTGATGGATTCCGCCGAAGTTCTGCGGTTGCTCTTTCACTATAATCTAGCGGTCTCGTCCTCGGTGGCCGCACAGTGACACCACGACTTCCCAAGTTGTCGATGCCTCCAAAACCGCTCTGGAAAACACCAGCTGCTGGATGTGTTTGTACTAGACCATGTGCAGACGAGAAAAAGTCCGATTGGTCATTTTGGGCAAATGAATTTCCGGTTTTGATTGCTGGACTCCAGAATGACGCGGATGTTGATTGATCTGCAGTTCCTGAGGATACATCTGTAAAATAAAGGAAATCATTTTAGTTCTGATATCTATGGTTCAGATGTGTATTCCGACGCCTAACACTGTAAAATGTGAACGACAATAATTCAGTTGTTTAGTTTTTCAAGCTCTATGTCAATCTCTTTCTCTGAAACGGTTTCAAATAGTCTCCTTCGAAAATCACTGATTATCTATACACTTGTCTCTTCTTTCGCAACTTATGCACACAAGTAGAGCGAGAGATAAAAAAATTAGTGGGGGAGAGTCTTACAAGAAATCTGATAAAATATTCACATTCTCAATGAACAGAGTTTATAAATGCCTACCATGTAGAAATGATCTTTTTACTTCACAGATAAAAGTTGTAGACAAAACTAGAATAGTGAATGGCTTGTGGTTCGATGCGGTGTATATGCGATCATGTTGTTTCGAAATCAGGTCTTTGCTGGTGTTGTCAGTATTGATTAATTGAAATCTATATTTATTTTATAAAGTACTCTTTCCAATCAAGATTAAAAATAAATCTTATATGTGCACGTATTACATTTACTGGACCGAGAAATAGATATACTTCTATTGCTGAATGGATGTTTGCATTGCAAATACATTTTCCCAAACTTATCCAAAACGAAGTAATAAAGAATTACTTTAAAATTTCGGTATTTTAAATAACGTAACTTTCTTGTAACGTAAACTCTTGTAGTTTGGTTTTTCATGGAAACTAAGGCAGCGCAATACGCGCGCTCAGTTGGGCATTGCAGATCGATTCGTCTGATTTAATTTTGATCAATGATTAATCAATGTTAGGTTCACATCTGTATATTTAAATGTTGATCTTTTCTTGTGGTACTTATTACACTTTACGTAGAATTCTCTTTTGCTGCTCGACTAGTTGGTATGCACCTCGCGTAATTCATATCCGTTTGATGTATAAAATGCTGGAGAAAGGTGTTTTATTAACATGATCGACGAAGTTTTACTTTTCTTTTTTTATTCGCAAACGATGTAATTTGCGAGAAAATGAGTTGAAAATTTATAAATAACTTAATCCCGAAGTGATTCAAACAGAATATGAGCATAATATCGAGATAATTATAGCTATTATACAAATGTGTGTTATGTATCAATAAGTAATAGTTTACAATTTTTACGAGGTTTAAAATCATAATGGGTATATACATGTCGTCTCCTCAAGTTTTTAATCTTTATTTTTGTAAATTAGTAGCTCTCCCAAGAAAGTCACGATGGCAATCCACTTCGGATTGAAAAAAAAATTTATTTATTTCTCTTCTTACTTACTGTTCGTTGCATGGATCTACTAAAATATCTTTTTTTTTTTAATCCTGACCCAGAAATTTTGTCTTTCACTGGTTGTTACATGATTGTGCGATTATAATTATTTGGAATGTAGGTTCGCATAACCTTCACAAGTTTAGGATAAAAACGTGTCCTGGAAGGACCGTAACTGATAATAAGATTTGGACGTAGTTTCGTCACATTTTAGTATAGAAAGGCAATTAGCTGTACCAGTTTGCACCAGTTCTACCACAAAATTCCTCCGTCGTTAACCTAAACAAACTTTATCCATACAGTGAGTTATTGGAAACTCTAGTTTCACGGGTTTCACTATTCCATTTTGTTATGCGACACGGAGAAGTTAAATCAATTGAAAATAGGATTGTGGTTAAATGTTCAATTCAATAAAAAAATATTTCGAAATATATACATTATTCCTGAAAGTTATAAGAGGTTAAATGGTATTCATTGAAAAAGACGGACTTGATGTTTCCAGATTGAAGCATTTCAAATAATATAAGTTGCAAATGTTACAAATATTTAATTATTTGAATTTACCTATAGAGATTACAAAATACTTTCCCTTTTCACCTAAAGAAAAGTTGAACTTTATAAAAAAGTTTCTATAATAATTCTCTATAAAATTTCTTGCCAAAATCAATGTAACTTTCTCTTTAGTGTCTTCAGTTGCACTGGTAAAACTTAGAAATAGCGAGTATAATTTATTACAAGAGAAGCGTACTTTTCTAGATATGTATATTATACCCACTGGTATAATTGCAATGTACTTGCGTTGTACTGCAATTATTTATCTGATTGCTATTAACGCGTAAAAAGCGGATGGGTGTAATTACATATAATTATAGCGCCCGGCGTGTATATAAAAGACAGGAAGTGCAAGGTTGATAGAAAATTTCAATTTTCCAAAGATCAATAAAAACTTATTAACATATGTATAACAAAAAATATCTTTGAAGTACAGTGTCGTTAGAAATATTTGTTCTCAATGAATAAACCTTAAAATGTTTTTAAATTAAATTGTAAAATGAAACATTTTATCATTGATACAAGTAATTTATATGCGTAAAAACCTCCTGACAATGTAATAAAAATTTTAGTATCCAATCATTTTTTCCAGGATTAGAATTGCGTTATACAATTTCTTTCTTGATATTTGCAATGGAATCACTTGAACAATGTTTTTCTACGGTCAAGTTTAAACGCTCTTGTATAAACGATTACATTAATATATGAAGATTTTTCTACTTTTCAGACTTTTCCTGATTCCTTTCATTCAGTTCCTTTATATGAAAGAAAATGTATATATTTTATATATATTTTTTTAATTTCTAAAGCACTTATTCTTCGCACACAAAATTTTTGCAATTATATAGTTGAGCACTGCAATGAGTTTAAATATACCATACCAGTTTTGTCGTGCGTAATTTTAATTATATAACATTTATGTTGAAGATTACCTAGAGAAAAAATGACTTTGTTTCTTAACAATAAAAAATGTCTTTATTACGAGATAATCGACAACTTTCAGTAGGCGGTAATTTTATTCTGTTTATAAATACAGAATGCATAATCCCCAGAAAACCCATCCAGCTATTCACGCACGTTCTATAATTTTTTTTAATCACCGTAATTACTTAATTAGTATGTTCATTCTACGAAATCGTGGTAATTTTCTCTTCACTTTTCCGGAATTTTTTTTTTTCAAGTGAAATCTCTATCAGCTTTAAGGAATACATTCTCATAAAAATATTAGTGTTCTATTTTTTGTACCTTCTATCATTATCTTTATTATTTAAACAGTTTCATTTAGAATTCAATTAGATTACTGCATTTGTTTTGTTAAACTGAAAGTTGAACAATGTATAATATATTGTACAAAATAATGTTCATAATGGGTATATTTGACAATATAAAAAAATTCTTTTCCGACTGACATCCAACAAAAAGTTTTATTAAAATGTACAATCCTTTCTCACGATGCAACAATGAAATTAATGACAGAATCTAATGTGGAAATCAAAGAATGCGACATGATGATGATCTAACACAATAACTGTCACATGGAAAAAGATAATTTGCAAACTTTTTCATAACAAGTAAATTTGTTGATGGTGAAAGTAAAAGTCGCGATTACACAGGTGATTGTTGAACAAACCATAGGGAGGTTAGATAGGAGATACATTGTTGTTCTTCGTAATCTCGACAGAGGTACTTAGTACATTTGAAATGGCGACCACGTGGACTTTCTACTGCGAGATAAAAGCGACAATGCAACATTCTCGCATTGTTCGTGATTTTTTGGATGGTTTATAAAACACACCACCTATATAATATCATACGCTCTGCAATTCGAGTGACATAACGTCGATTCCTTGTGGATATGTGTATATAAGTTTCTTCTATATTGCCACAATTTTTTCTCTTGCAAAAGAACAATGTTGATTGAATCTTGAATCATTTGCGTTGCTAATTCGTAGAAAATGCGACGAACTACTGTTGAATGTTACCACTTAATAATTAGAAAGTTTTAATGATAAATTCCTAGCTTTTCATTACATGTTAAAATGTTAATCTAAAATTATTAAGCCATTACATATATGTATAGTACTAGATGTGTCGTGAGCGCCAAGGCGCACGCATTTATATCTTTACTTAACCTTTTTTTTGTATAATTGTATAAACAATTTACAAAAATAATATATATTTATAAAAAAATATTCCTTACATTTTACAAATTAATTAATTATTATATCTGTTTTTTGTTATAACTAGGGGTACTATTGTCAGCATATTCTCATTACATCTTGCCTTGCGCTTCATTTTCCCAGTTTCGCGCGCTTGCATCGCTGCTATATACTTTTATTTAAATTACTTTATTTTCAAATTAAGGAGAAAACTCATTTAAGGTTTTAATAAACTCATTGGTCAAAACATGTTTTTCAGATTCAGGGGGTCACAAAACGTGGACATTTGGACATTCTCTGATGAGAATGTAAAAAATAATACACGGAGAAAAATGGATAGTCAGCTTGAATATCTAGATGGTCAGTCTGACTATATATGAGTGTCAACAATGGGACAGCCCTCCTCGATAGTGTAATCTACTATCTGTGAAGTGTAAAAAATTAGATAATCAAGTTCACTATCCCGGTAGTAAACTTGATTATCCTGGATAGTAAAATTCTTAACCACTAAAAAAATCATATGCTTGTCATATGCTGAAATATGACGCGCATGACGCCCATGAAGAAACGGAAACGGTTCCGCGCGCAAGATTTGACTATCTTAGGTAGTAAATTTGACCCTCATGTTAATCAAATTGATCATAAAATAATATTCGTCTTAGCTATTCAGAAAAAATGATAAAGGGTTATCTGGATAGTCAAATTGATCATCTAAATTTTGACTATTTAACTTTGACTACTCAGTTTTCTCCGTGTAGCTTTTAGATTATTTTCAAAATTACAGTACAACCTTGCTAAGAGGTGACCCAGGAGCGGTTAAGGGTAAGATGTCCGAGAAATAGGGGGCCCCCACTACTGGGCCTCGAGCTCGGAAACTGCGCGTATGCGTGAGTGTGTATGTGTGAAATGTGCGTATCTGTTGCCATGAGTACACGGAGAAAACTGTTTAGTAGATCGCACTATAGCAAGGGTATATTATGGACAGACTCAGCAAGCGGTTGAATTTTCTAAACCGTTTAGTAGATTTTAACCATCTTGTAGTTATTCTTACTTTCTTATCGAGGTACCTCTTAGCGAGGTTGTACTGTAACTACTTTTTTGCAACACATGCATGAAAATGGCCACATTCCCGCACACTATTCTCACAGTAGAGGAATCTGGAATTTTCCGCATGCTTTATGGACACGGAACGTGGCTATTTTCATGCAATTTTTGCAAAAAATATCGTGAGTGACATGTGCGGGAAGTTGTAACACAATGTACTATTAAAGTTGTATTGATGATTAATTATAGTTTTTTTTTCTAAAAAAATCAATCTTCCTCTCACTCTACCATGTGACGATGCGTTTTTGTACAATAAAAGATTTAAAATTTCTCTTGTCACCTGCAATGACAAATTACTGACCAATAAAAGTAGAAAACTTTAAATAACACAACACTAGCCAAATCTGAACGTTCATGTAGGTGACATAACATATTTAAGCGATTTTGTACAATATATAGATTTAAAATTTCACGCGTCACCTGCAATTATCGATAAATGCGCAATTATCAATATACGACGCGTCACTATCTGTATTTGACCAGCAATAAATAAAAGGCGTTACTAATCAAAATTTTCAGAATAGATATTCTGGGAATACATGAATCATAAATGTAATTGGTACTAGTTTTGCTTTCAAAAGTGTTTGTAAAAATTATTTAAAAAAGGGCTTGGAATGCAATCACCAGATTACATCTATTTATACGAATGTTATATATTTTTTGTAAAACACTTTCTCTACGACAAAATTAGTTGTCAAGCAGTGCGCGAAATAAATTTTAATTAAAAAAAGACGATGGAGAAGCGTGATAGTCGCGATTGCCTACGGGTTTTCTCACAAGTGAGAAAGATTTTGTGTGATTGTCACTGCACTTGTCTCGCTGATCATGAAAGCCGGATGTCACTCGTTGCCTCACCCATATAATGACATAATGAATTTAATATGATTATATTCTCATGTTATTCGCGTTTTATGTCGTTTGAATCTGCAAAGTTGCATCATAATAGGTTGTCGTTCGACTCAAAGGCGTTTCCGCTCGCCGATTTCTCCGCAAATGCGTACACATGTGTATGCGTAAACTATCATTGCTTTAATAATAAAGATTGACAAATTAGGACAGTTGCTGTACTCGGATTTCCTAAACTTTTTCAACCAATATTCGTGCAGTGTATAACATTATCTTTGTTCCAAAAGAGGGAATTGATAAATTTATCAACGAATTAGATATCTTTTTCAAACTCCTAATTTAACTTTCTTTTTCAACTGTTTATTCAAACTCTCTTTTACATTTCTTCAAAACTTTTCCACGTCCCTTTTTTAAATCCCTTTTCCAAACTCCTTTACCAAATACATTCTGCTATCACAGTTTTACAAATCATATTTTTTCACCAATCTTCTTTTCAAACCTTATTTTTCAAACTCTTTTTCAGAACTGTTTTTCAACCCTCTTTTCAATATCCAAAAACAAAATCCTTCCCAAAATTCTCCTCTAAGCTTTTCTTATTCTGCTAATACAATACATTCAACTCTGGATTTATTTGATCTGGATTTATTAATGTCGTTTGCATATTTAGATAGAGTAAATCGCAGTGTCAAGGAAGAGACTCGGAAAGTGACAATAGATTTACTGACAATAAATCCATCGATCTACTGTCAGAAGTGCAGCTTGTTTACGTTTCAAAAAATTTATCTATATATTTTTTAATTAGATTAGAGGGATAACCGAAACGCGCACTAAACCCAGAGTTGAGTGTATAATGATCATGCGATATGTTCGCATCTAGTACATACATACATTGTAATCTTTTATAATCTTTCAATTATAAAATGTGAGTTTCTAAATATGGGTATTCATTTTTAACTTAGAATTTTTCAAAGTGGAATAATTTTAGATTGAAGTATTAAAAATTCTGTAGCTTTAAGGTATTGGTTCGAATAGTCTCGATTCTTGAAATAGCAGCAGTTAAATTAATTTAGTTCCCATCAAAATTATTTGTTCCCTGTCTCAATTCAATGTCGAAATGAAGTTCTAAAAAGAATGAGTTTCTTACACAAACTTATATAACAAGAGAAGATTTATTCTCTTTAATTTAAGAAGTAGTTGCACCTGTAATAAGTAGTTACTTGCTATACATAATAAACCCAGAGGCGTTTGGATTGGTTCCTCTCGCAAGATCCAATGTGTCACTCAAGATTGATGTAGACAACAAAAAGACTCTCTCGTTTAGCTGATGTGACTTTTTCAAAAAAGTCATCTTCGATATAAATGAGAGTACCATACTTTCACAATTAAGCTTTACCTTTAATTACATTTTAAACAGTGTAACTGCACTCACAAATATTGATAGATTGACCATACTAATATTATCATTGATCTGTGATAAAATTCAACTAATTTCCATTACAGCTGAGGTGGTTGTTATTCTATTGAAATATTATTTCTTATTCATTTAATCCGTTACTCTTTTTATCAATTATTAATTTATTTATTATTCGTGATGAGCCCATCGGAAACTGGTGATAAAATCTTTGTAACCTTTTACAAATAATAGATACAAATTGTTTATAATTTTCCTTTATTCAGATGTAACAACACGTTTTTCCTTAAGTGGAATATAAAAGAAAATTTCACCCATTAACTAATTTACTTTCAATTAAATCCTATAATTTCAAACATTTTCAATATTATCGTCGTTTCTAATAATTTATTTGCATGAGATATTTAAAAGAGCATGCTGTGAATATTGCAAGCAATTAAATTTTACTTTCCATCAAAGAGACTGAGATCAAATTATGAATAGATTCATTTAAGAGACACTGATATCTTCTAACACTGCACTATATACTTAAGAGTGTGAATCGTTTTTGAGATACTTTCACAACGGCGGTAAATATGGGTGCGAGCGTTTGCGACAAAGGTAACAAAGGGAATAGAAAAGTGTTGCGAATGAGAAATGAGAAGTGATCAGCCGTTACTGGTGGCAAGACGTGTGAGTGTAGATAGGTATGTGTAAGATAGATGCAATTACGTGTGGAAAAATAGTGAGATTGATCTTCACCATTTCTATTCTATGTATACCTTAGAATATGAAACTCGTTTTTCGACAGTTGTTCAACGTATGAATATTATTTCAATTAAATACGAGTACACTCTGAGAAAAAGTTGTCATGAAACAAAAGCATTGTTCTCTTGTTTCTTTTGTTTTATGTACCATGTGAATATCTTTTTAACAAACAGATCGAATTATTTTTGAGAGATTGAATATTCCAGACTTTTAATATCGACTAATTTATCTGACTGTCTTCCTAAAGAAAATAGTCTTAACGAAAAATTTCGAAAACAAAGCATAAAACTAATTGTAAGTGCATTATTCCTATTCAGTATCGTATCTTCATTTATAAATTATTAACGACACAGAATAATATACTCTAATTTCGGAAATATGTATTAGACTATTTTGAATCGCGCCCCAAATTACGACCAATGACAGGATTTTCACTTTGGGAACACTGGAATCGGATAACGCCACAAAATTAAACTAGTCTTCCATTTCACAAAACTAACTAATAACCACTGTTTCGTCTACATTTTTATTGCTAAAGAATATAGCGCTATTTATCTGTTTTTGGTTGAAATGGACATTGGTTTTCTCGTTAGAATAACCAAATTTTTAGATATTCTAATCAGATTTTTTTTTAATGATGTACGTAATTCAAAGTACTAAATTTACTACTAATAAATTAATAATTCAGTTATCGAATACAAGACTACTAATGCAATTAGTCAAATTCCTGATAATTCATATTGAAAGAGAACCCTATCCTCCATTATATATAGTAGTTTATTCGGCTTTATTACAGTTTTAACTGAAATTGACGTTTAATATTTTTAACCCAATTTCATAATACTATATGATTTTAGTGTCAACAGAAATTGAATCTTTAATAGCTGCTCCGCTTTTCTCAGCTGAAAATATACTGAATACACTTTCAATGTGAGCGGCATAGGCATGGCATGAAATACATACAATCGAGCCTCTTCCTCTCTCGATCGTATGATCTGAGCAAGAAATTGAAAGAAGCTATATAAGCTCAAACGAGACTCTTTTTGCGGTCATGGTGATCATTAAAGGTCGCTCTTGTTGTAAAGGTGCTTTACATGGGATGGGAGTGTTTGCGCATTCTGAAACCGATAGGCGATTGGCCTACCGTGGGAGTTATTCGATGCAACCCTTTAGTATATCGAGGGAACTAAAGTTCAGAGAAAAGAGCATCACTAGGTCGTTCTAATGACATATCCTCTGAATTAACCCAACCACGAGCTCTAACTACATATGAAGAATCGACAAGCAAGCGAAACGTTAATCGTGACTTGAATGCAATAGTTTTTTGCGTCTTGAATTTTCTCTGAAGTAAGAAAAGTAGCTATTTATGCTGAGAGAAAAACGGAAAGTTAGAGTGGTCCTGTATACCCTAGGACTTCTATAAATGATTGAATGAGTTACTTAGCTCTTTAACTTCTTTCATTAAATTAGTGGTAATCTAGAAATAAAATAAAATCCTATAATTCAATCCTGAGAGTGCTTAAAGAAGTGTTCACCAAGCTCTTTTTCTGCATCCGCGATTAGTATGAGGATATATGCCAAGCACGTAATTCAATCGAGCTCAGTATAGTTTTACGAGTAGTTCCAATCTAGGGTTGGAGTTTTGTTTTAGAAATTAGTGAAAGTTATGCTGATGCCTTACATTCTGTAGAAAAATTAGGAAAGCGATTTTCAATATTCAAAGAGGTCTGTATTTACAAAATGTAATAATAAAAATGTGTTGTTCAAGTTTCTACAATTAAAGAAGTTTTAATTGCAGTTTTTCATCGAGTGATGGAATATCGAAACGGAATATTGATGTTTTGGTAAGTGTCTCAAAGTCATCCAAATCTATTTCTGTCATACATATCAGTGATTGTTGAATAAAATTTCTTCAATAAATAAAGTAATAAAATATCCTTCTTCCTGATAAAACCGCTTTTTTCACCTCGAGTTGAATTTGAACCGCATTCCAGGTGTGCAAATAAACTGGAGTTATAAATTTCATTTATTTTTATCATGAACTTGGTAGCATGGCCTTGCCCTTGTCTCATCTTGCGGTTGAACTGCTTGGATCGAGCGTATTTACGAGTTGTGCAATCTGACGTTGTGTAAATGAGCTGAGTGTCTTAAAGGGGTGACTCTTAATGGAATTATATATTAATATAATAATAATATGTATAAGCCAATTGAATGATAATCAATGTCGAAATGAAGTTCTAAAAATAACTTTTGCTTTTATGTCGAAGAAACTTTCACTGCAGTTTTTACTAACTCAATCTTCTAGAATAATTTTCAAAATTCTTCCGTTCCTTCAGAGAGTAGATTACATTTTCATATTTTTACTTTCTACCTCATTATTATCCAATAAAAATAGTATTATATAAGAGAAATTTTGCACATTCCTAGAACAGAATGGATTTAATTAGAAGATTTAAGTACCCTTTTTATATGAGAACATTGCAAAATGACGATTAGAATAACTGGAATTCTTGTGAAAGAAATGCAAGATCTTTTACTACAGGCCTGAAGAATGGAAAGTGCGATGATCTTCTTGTAAGTCCGACCTTGAACTTGGCCTCGTTCGACGTTACGGAATTGCTTGAAGCGAACTTACGCACCATACGAGCCAATATGAACTTGAACATCGAGCGTCCTTCGTTAATCGTTATAATGACCTTAGCCGTTTCGGTGCATTCACCCATCTTTACAGTTTATGCTCTTTGAATAGGTTTTGATGTTATTTTTTCCTAATTAATTTAAATAAAATATGTAAAATAATTTTTGATCTGCACAATTCCATTTTTTTTTGTATAATATATTAGAATGTCCGTCATTCTTTTTCAACGATTTACATACCAAGTGATAATACTGGTTCAAACTTTAGGACCGACATTTAAGAAGTCAGCAATATATAAGGAAATATATATATATATATATATATATATAAATCTTATTTCACAAATAAAAAACAGTAAATACCAAATTCTGGTATGTAGTTTAAAAACTGTAGTAATTAATGTAGAAATTAATTGATGAATATTATTTCACGTTTCATAGCGTATTTCAAATTATTTTGCAAGAATTTTTCATACTACCTCTATTATTATTGTCTGTTCGATGGAGTGAAATTTTGATATGATACGTAAGGCCAGTCATAAATAAAATTGCGGTACAAATAGCTTGAGAACTATTAACTATTTGTGATACTATCTAGTAAGGAATTTAATCGACAAATAGTACTCCGCTTGTGTCTAAGTGCTGTTATTATCAGAGAATTATAGTCTGTGACAGGGAGAACAGGTTTAATAATAGTGTTTCTGGTAAATTGTCTGGGATGATTCACTGACATGGATTAGAAGTTCTAGACAGGGCTTGTATGTATTTAGTACATCCAATTTTCATCATCAAGTGTTAAGAAGTGAATCGAAAGCGGTCAGATTATTATTATGCTGTATACTTCTTATTTAAAATTATAGTCAATATTGAAACGTAAAAAGAACGCCTTACTTCAGACTAGTGGCGACAGCGAATGCGACATGTATATATAAAATATAACCGCTTTTTGTATATTAGCTTGCTTATTTGGGCATGCGTAAGGCTGATTATTTCTGCCGCCAATCTCGTCGACTAGAGGGAGCAGATGCTAGACATTGTCTCCATGCATATAGCATTGGTAAAATATTGGTCTAAACAAAATATATTTTATTACAATATTTTATATTATACCATATACGTCATAAAATAAAAATCATTCAATTACAGAAATTATTTATTACTCTTTAAAAATAATCGAATACGATTGTAGCTTAATTGCTGATTATCTTATAGCACCACCTAACAGAAAGCAATCAAGTGCTTACCATATGTAGTCTGTCTTTATTGTCTCTTGTAAAAGCATGTAACTCACGTTTCCGCATGCAATTATCTGAAGAATTCAACCTGTTTTTTCCTCATAATTCGCAGTTCGGAGATCGATGGAGAGTGTGGAATAAGAATATACGTTTGATCTCTGCCGACCGATAAAGAAAGGGCGCATTTGTTTATTAGGGGAAAGATAATCCTACCGATTGCAAAATTCAAAAATACAGATGACAAAACATTGATAGTCTATCAGGTAAGAGTGAGTGGATTGGAAAGCATATAATGATATTAGACACTAATCAATTCCTTTTTTGCGAAAAAGCATTTAATGGTATTGACTCATTCAATATTTTCTTTCGCAAAAGACATTATTTAGCATTCAACTTCGAAAAACTCCGAAAAGTATTAAATGGCATTCTGTGTCTTTCAATCCAAAATCAATTCGAAGACTCTTTTCACTGTGTGCTTCAAATCTGAATGAATCTGAACACATGTTTCAATTCGTTTGCTTAATCTTAATCACCTCGAAACCAATCCAAATTCACATTTTTCAATCCGAATTGTCAACGATCTAAATGTATCGAGTTTCATCTACAACATTTTTTTAAATCCTCTGAATTCTTTTTGTTAAGCATAAACAAGATTCCTAGAATGTGCAAATGATAAACAAAATCTTTTTAATCCATAAGTCTTTTCAAAATATTATCCTACACTAATCCGAAGAAACTTTCATTCCTTCGCAATCCGATTTCGAATCCGAATGAATCAGAGATCATTTCGAGGGACATTCAATCCTTTCCAATCCGCAATCCTAATCGGAATAAATCTGAAATCAAACCAAATTTACCTTCCAATTCTTTTTAATGCATGCCGCTAATTATAGGACAGGTCGAATATAACAATTGACAAAGTTGTATGCAGCTCTAGAAACATATTACATCATTTCGCTTCTTTAACTTTTTTCAATAACCAATCGTTTTAACGTCAGATTAAGTCGGATTCAGTCTGATGAAGATTTGAAGTTTCACCTCTAATTAAGTCTGACTCAGTCCGATTATCATTCTTGTTTCGACTGAGATTAGATCGGATTAAATCGGATAGAAATTTTCAGTTGGAATCCGGTTTAATTTGGATAGGAATCATTGGTCCGAATTTGCATTAAATCGGAATGAAACTGTTTGGTTCGGATAAAAATGCCGAACTGAAATATAGATTTAAAACGATAGATTGTTTTTTCTATCCGAAAATTTGGCCAGGGTTACATAGTATATTGTATTATTTACAACGTTATATCTAGATTTGTTTCAGTTCCACACAATTAGATTTGACTCTAGTAAATTATTCTCTGCTTGAATTAATAAATGATTTATTCATTTATTGTTAGATTAACTCTTAAATGAGGTGGAACTAACTTCTAACTTTTTTTTTACGTTCCGATTACTGAACGGCAACGTCTGTAGGTCGTCTGTAAGAATGCACTTGCGTTTCGTGCTACTAAACTCGGTAAATGTCATTGCATTATGCTTAGTTCTACTTTGCGTTAAACTAATCAGGGATTACTTGAACGCATGAAAGGTTATTGCTTCAGAGATCCGATCGATTCGCGCCAAGGAATAGCAATGTCAAGAATAACGGGAGTAGAACACGTCAACTAAATTCCTACATTTGGAACACAAAAATTTTTCTAGAAAAGATATGTCCAAGGATATATGAAGATTCACGTGAAAAAACCATCATTATCCACTTTTTGAAGAAAATTAGATAAGAGTTTTATCATACAGCTTATTACTGATAGATTCAAAACGTAGTTCGTAAATTCTGAGAATTTTGATCAAAGTGTCAATAAAAATAAAAAGTGACAGATGACGGGTGTCGTGAAAGAACGATCAGAGTTTAATAACCTAAAGCAATGGCGTAGCAACTGGGTGGCAGGAGGAGCAGCTGTCCACCCGTAAATTTGGACGGGGGGGGGTAATATAGTAATTTTGTCCCCCCACTCAAAAACAATTAATAGTGATTTTTTTATTTCCATCGAATATATTAAAGTTGTTTAAAGTTTTTAACTTTACAATTCCTTTTAAAATTCCTAGAAATTTCATGAAATTACTTGAAAGCTTCCAGAATTCCTCCAATGTTCCTTGAAATTTCTATATATTACACGAAATCTCTTAAAAAATATTTTGAAATTCCTTGACATTCATAAAAGATCTCATTTAGGTACATATTTTTGAAACCTTTATAATTTCTAGAAATTACATAAAAAATGTTAAAATCCTAATTTAAATTAGTCAATATTATAAGCGTTTTCTTATGCTGTATATCAGCAACATTTAAAACATTTATATTTAGATAAATCTGAGAACAATATTCTTCTAAAAGCGGGTCCTTGGATCGTGACTTAGGACTGCAATGAGTTTCCCACGCTGTGTACCGTAGATTTACATTTCATTCTTGATCAATGATATTGCAAAGTACAGAAAAGGTACATGAAACTATCGCGTCACTGATGCAGTTCGTGAAAGAAAAGGAACTATAATTCTCTTGTGAAATTCCAATAAGTAACTAGATGCAAATCATTGATATTTGTGATTGGTCAAATTCGGAAGAGGATAATACAATTGAAAAATTATTTTGCTGGTATAAAATGACATCGCCAATTCTTAACCGTAATTTTAGATTTAAATGACTTCATATTCAGATTCATGTAACTCATGTAATCTTTTTAAATCCGCTAAAGATCCTTAAAATTTCTAGAACTTATGCGCAATTATTTAAAATATTTTTACATCCCTTGAAAATCTCATTATAATCGTTTAAAATCTCTAAATTTTTTTGAAATTCAATTAAATGACTTGAAATACTTTTAAGTTCTTGAATTTTATGTGATTTAAACAATTTTTTTAATTTCTAAAAAAATTCAAATAATGACGTGCAATCTCTTGAAAAATTATAAAATTGTTTTAAATTATTGAAAATCCATGAAATCTCTTCAAATAACTGACAATCGTAAGAATATATGTAGTAATGATGACTTCATATTCATTGTCAGACTTAATTCAACAAAAGTGAGTTTGGAAGTAATGGTCTTGAAGGATAAATTTGACGAATTAATGACGTTGCAATCGTTGTGACGCCATAGGTTTCGAATCTAAAAGATTAATGACGGATGTACTTTCGCAAATTATACTTGCAATAGGGGCGGAAATGCAATTTTCTCCCTATCACTGAAATTTCATTGAAATCGGAAGACAACTCTGAATTGGGTACTTTTGGTGTCAACATTTTGTAATTAAAGAGGAGAACGAGTCAAAAGTGCAACGAGTGATTAGACACGAATTGCGATAATTTGGCACAGATGTATGCAGCATCGACTTTGATTAAGCATGCGAATGAGGTATGTGTATCCGCGATAATGTTTCGTTGCTTTGGAGATTTACGAGTAGATCGTAAACGTGATTTATCTCTTCATTTGTCTGATGCTTAGTTCACAACCAGTTCTATCAACATGTCGGACATTGTATTACTCATGTGGCAATCGACAAGGTTCTTCCTGGCTTCATTCTTATAGCCTAGCTCTAGCTTATAATTTTTAACGGTGCGAGTTTTTTCCGTAGCATTCTTACATCTTTTATATCATCCCAAAGTAATATTTTTCGTGTTGTCAGTGGGAATCAAGTAGATAACTCTAAAATCCGAAACTATATTGAAAAAAGTCTGAAGCCTGTAAAATATTTCATTAGAGTATTCATTTTATTAAAGAAACAATGTGTAATTAATGTACTCACAACATGTTCTTTTCAATTAACATAACTGTACTTTCTCTACCTCTACTCATAATGAAATTATTTGTTACGTACTTAGAATTTTTTTGATAATTGCATGTTGAAGTAACAATGAGTTTAGTTCAGAAGGTGTGACTACACGCAACAATATTCTCACTATTTACGAATACCTTGCTAGTAGGAATTGCCTTTTTCCTTGCACATCGAGTATATTGTACTTTTTGTGTTGTTCGATTTCCACCAATGTAATTTAAAAACTAACGACTTATAACAGAATAAAAAAAAAAACAGTAATTCTGACTTATTAGTAGGCGAGGAGAAAATAGCTTCAAGTTTAGGTGTAGGTATTAACTACAATGAAGTAAAATTTCTGTTTTTTCTATCCTTCCACATTGAAGTGTTCCCGGTCACCGCATTTTTTTTAAATATAATATGTATCTTTCTCGCGTAGTTTTTTCTCACTTTTAGAATTTATTAGAACAAATTTTTAAGAAAATAGTGTTATGGTCATTGAATAGATTATGAATTTTTTCTTATGAAACTTGAATGAAACTTAATGAAAAACTTGAATTTTGTGCTTAAATAAAGTAAGCAATTTTCTTATTATCAGAAATTTATAATAAAAGTAATAAAAATTGTAATCATTTCGCAAAAAGCAAAATTATTTTTCTACTCTATTAGCAAATTACTATCTACAAATTGATAGGCAATGTCACGATTAAGATGATTTTCTAGTGGTTAAGATATACTCGGAATTTTACACTTTTTTTATAGGGGATAATGAGATGATCATTAATGATACAAGATCATGAACATATTTTTATGCATTATACGGCTTGTTCATCATCAAAGTCGAACTTTCGTGTTTTACAAGATTTACCTTTTCGGCTCATAACACTTTACTATCTAAACAATTTCGCGTTCAAAAACTTTTTAGTAACCAAAAAGACCACATTTACCTACATTTTTTTCGCTTGAATAATTTTGTTGCGTTTGAATCTTAAATTCTGCTTGATTGAATTTTAAAGTCGATTTCGCGTTGAAAGGATTATGTCAGATGTACCTTTGAACAAATGAGAATTAGCTCAATTGATATTCTGCTATAATGTACATTATGGAAATGATAACTTTCCAAACAGAAGTTTATTCAAGTGATTGTGAGGAGAAATAAGAGAAAATAAATATTTCAGTAACGTCCACGGAGATGGTAAAGAGTCGGATCGTCATCCCCACTTTTTCAGCCTTCCGTAGTTCTTAATATTTTTGGCAATACCAAAATAAAGCTTGGGACACTATCAATCTCTTCGTTTATCGAGAAAATTTGGAACAAGAAAAAAGTTTCAACTACAAATTTGGTCAAAAAGGAATAAAGAAGTATTCTGAAAAATATTTCTTCGACTGATGAAACAGTTAAAAAAATAAGTGTGTATTTTCTGTCGCACTTGATTATTCGAATAACGCAGACTATATCGCACAGATTATCTCGAAATTCGCTTGAATTTCAAAACGCTAGAAAGAATCAGACAGATATTTTCGCATTCTTTTGCATTCAAAAAACCTCAAGTTCGGATTCAACACCTCAAAAACAATGGTCTCCGATAAAGTTCTTGACCTTTTTTTTGTGTGTGGCTGTGTAATGATTCCAGAAGATTATAATATACAGAAGACCCTGACCCCAAGGATTATAATTATTCACATGTAATATTTCTATACGGTCAAGAATTTTGCACTCGATTCACTGCATTCTGATATACGTCCTTCTAATAAGCTTTCTAGGTCTCAAGTCCATCAGTTTTTATTAAGTTCATTATGAAGGTTGATAGTACATGAGAAAAACTGCGAAACGAATTCCAGTCTTTATTATATCCCGGACACGCCACGTTGCCTAGATCTGTTAATTGATTAAACAAACTTATTTGTAAGCAAAGTTCAATCGTAATTATAGGACCGCCTTGGTCGAAGGGATTACAAATGTAGTATCGTCTCTTACTACTCGCGTCGCCACAATTCAGAGCTAAAACAAAGAACTAGGATGGCCTCTATCACCTTCCTGTTTATCTCATTAAGTTTAAAGATGCGTAGAAAAATTGTTCACGTGGGAGGGAAAACTTAAAAATGGAAACGAAAGGGGTATAACAAGGCGGTCGTATAATAACATACGATTGAATTTTACTTACAGGTAATTTTAATCGATTAATTGTACTTCCCGTCTGAGAACATTTCTTTGACAAAGGAAAATTGTCTTATTGGGTTAATAATTTTTGGTAACATATTTTCCCTCCAACTTAAATCTGAAACGACAGAATGTGGTACTAACATGTGATTATTATAATCACCTTCAGATAAAGTAATTGCCAAGAATTTTTCTCTTTCTAAACGACCATACCACAAGCCACTGCGGAATAGCTTGCCACCAATCGTCCTATTAATTGGCGAATTCTCTAATGGTAAAAATCTTTTTTTTAATGAAGTTTTCAACTAAACATCTCGAAACTTTTACGTTTATCACGAGAATGATTTTCGCGACGTCTGGGATTTTTGGATCAAAAATTTGAACGGATCCTAGATCTTGAAGGCGAAGATCTAGAGCTAGACGTAGTAGCGTCTAGAGGATGCTACTACGATCTTGTCATTTATATTTCATTATATTTCCTATATTTTTGTGAATTCGAACTTGACGTCGCGAGACAAAAAAAAGAAATGAGATAAATAGGCAGGTGATAGAGGCCGTCCCAGTTCTTTGTTTTAGCTCTGAATTGTGGCGGCGCGAGTAGAAAGAGACGATAATACATTTTTAATCCTGAGAACAAGGCGGGAAGTTTAATTTTAAATTTTCTTTCATACTGATATGAAATTCATATTCCTCTAAACAATCGATCGTAAAATTTGAGAATATATATTATAACAGTTTGCATATACCTTTTTCCTAGACCTGAGTAATACTCATCGCAATTCCGATCATTAAATTGGTTTACTTTTACTTACAAATCTTGGGACTGCCACCCACAAGTAGTTTCATGGTCACATTCTCAAGTGTTTCAGAAAAATTATAAGGCTAAAATAAACCACTACCCATTAAATTCTTCGTTTATTTAACTTTCAAGTAAATAGAAATGGAAATGTAAAGAAAGGAAAGGAGGGAAATCCCATCTACGTGAGTTCTTTGAATACCTATATTACTACAATATGTATAACGAGAACGACGGTAATGACCTTATACACGATTCTTATAATTAGTTTTGTTGCCTCGCTATGCGCTTATCACTTCAACCTTCGTACTTTCATTTTGCCTCGAAAACCCAACATCTCAGAATATCCAGTATTAATTTCAGCCACATGCACAATTTCTTTGAAATTTGAATAAAAGCCGAGACTAGTTGTGCCTTTTATATATTAATAACGAATGTCACTAAACTTAAAATTATTTGTATAAAAAAGGGGACAGTGAATGTATTGTATAATAAAAACTTACTTATTTAACAAAAAAAAGTTCAAAATTGTACTAAGGAAAATCCAAAGAAATCAAAAAAGAGATGAAGGATTAACAACAGATTTTAAGTAAGTTTAAAAAATAATTCTAAGACGTTTAAAGTGATACAAAAAGACTTGAAATATTTTTGAAAGTTTTCAGAAATTCTTCAAATTATAGTAGATTCTAGAATATTTTAAAATGTTTTAGTAAATTCTGCTTAATGAATTAATTCTGGACAATTTTCGCAAAAGTATATTCTATTTAGTTATTTGAATTCTTCAAATTTTAATGAATTCTATAAAGTCTTTCTGAATTATTCAAATTCTTTTAGATATTAAAATCTTAGTGAATTACTTGAATTCTCATGAATTTTTCTATAGTGAATTTTTGAATTCTTACAGTATGAAAAATTCTTGTAAATTCTAGTCTAGTAGAGGAATATTTTGCAAAATGACGACAGGGAGACGGATGGATTGTTTTCGTTTCCAATTCTCCAATTATAATTTTAACTGATTTTCAACTATAAGTAAGTAATACAATAATTGTTTGTTGAATTAAAATCGCTTCAGCATAATTCCGTTATGTACTTTATTTTCCGTTGCGGCATTTTCAATTGCAAGTATTATATCGATTTTCGGGAGTTTAATAACGGGGCAAGATACGTAATCCTATTACAAAAAAGACACAAATGAAAAATTTCGAATTGAAAAGAATCGAACTTCAAGTTGTAGCAGTGAATATGGAAAAGAAACATAGAAAGGCACATTTATTAAGAAAGCATGGGCATTGAATGTAGACATGAACATAGAAAAGCACATAGTGTGGGGAATAGCCAGCCTGCAGAATGGCTATGTTCCCCCTTCCACTACCATCGTCTATGTAGCATGGCTCAGCGTCAATGTTCGACGCTGAGAAGCTAGACGGCCCGGGTTCGATTCCAGCGGCACCCGAGTCGAAATAGAAATCCTTTTTATATTCTCCATGATCCTGAATTAATTCTTTTTTAGATCTCCTTAGTACTCAACATCCTTATTTGATTCTCTTAGATCTTATTTAGTGCAATTTTAATCCTCTTTGAGTCTCTTTAAAATTGAAAATTTTATTATTTCAAAAAAGCGACGCTTTAAGATGGATGCGCACTAGAATAAAAAGCGCTAAATAGAGTATCTACGAAAATATAATAAGTACTTGATTAAGTCCCTTTTAAGATCTCAAAACGTGCAAAAGAGGAAAAATGCACACACTTTGAGAAGTTAAATAGTACATAAATTATATTGAATTAGTTCTCATTTGATCCTCATAAAGACTCCAAGATTAGAGAACTTAAGAGAATCAAAAAAGGATTCAGATTTCGACTCGGGCATCTGAAAAATTTCTCCTTTCCATGTGTCTAAGGCAAGGTCCGTTCACACTGCCTTATACTGATGAGTCCAGCGAACGGACCTGGGACGAAACATAGAAAATAGAAATAATAGATGGCTTAACGCCATATTCGTAGGCAATATCTTATGCCTAGAATAGGGCAATGATGGACGCGTAGCGGTCGTCATTGGCACTAGTCTAGAAAAATTATACTACTCAAGGTTCTCGAATAGGGCGCAACGAGGACCTTGTGCAAGTGGTTTTTTTGACTTCAAGAAACAAAATAAAATAAATAAGTAAATAATAATAATAATAAAAACGCGGTGAGGGAGAGAAATGTAGAGAATAGAAAGAGTTAAATGGGAAATAACGTATTAAGCGGAATCAAGTCAGCTTACACGGTTTTATTGTGTGCAAGGAAATAAGAGACATGGGCTTGTTGCATTAGGTAATTCGAAACGGGTCGAGTGTTTTGGTAAATTTTTTAACGAGCTCTCGAGAGATCGCAACACGAAATTTCACGCGCGTCACTCTTGAAACGCCACGTTGTAACGGACGTACGTGAGATCGCGATTCTTGAGCTCGGTTCTTGACTTTTCAACTCTTTCTCTTCTGACTGAAAACTGCAGGATAGTCGCTACATAAATAAAAAAGTAAAAGAAACTGCACACTGATCGTGCTCTTCTGATATTAAAAACTTTTTTTAATGCGGATGTGCACAATGATCAGCATTATCATGCGACTGTTCAACTGACATGTACGCGCTTCGTGTTTTATAAGCACTCTGTAATGTTCCATCCTTATAACAGACTCTTTATGAAAAGGGATATTAAGGTATTACTGATTATAGTTGAGTGTTAAATTACTGAAAAGACCTGCACTACTTTTTCAAGAGTGCCTTATGTTATGCAATATACATTTAACGGAAATTGACATTTGCATTTCTTTCCAACGTCAGTCGATTCTCTCTCAAGAGATGGTATGTATCAGTTAATTTTTCTTGAATCACGTATAAAAAAAAATATGTATACAATAGTGTAACTATAAAATCAAATAAAACATTAAAGCAATATCAATTTTAAGAAAGTATTGCTTTCATGAAACAATTAAAGTACTCACTCACTTAATAAATGGCTTTAGGTTCTGCAGAATCAAATGTGTCAATCAACTTACCTGGAACAAAGGAGAGTATATTTTATTAGTTAATAAAATTAATATATCATTAATATAACAATTACACGTTAACAATTTACATGAGATTACAATCACATGGTAAAATAAAGAAAGGCACTGATTATTTTCTCAAGTATTTTTATTTCTCCTTCCCAGAATTATTTTTACACTCATTGTCTAAATTCGTAATCAGTTATCATGAGTCATGCTTTAATGTTATTTAAATAGACAATGCTTGAATTTTACTCTATTGAGCAGTAGAGATAATTAATTTATTTAATGAAGTACATAAATCATTCATTAATGAACAGGAAGCTGGTAGATTCAGATTTAAATATGGCGATGAAAATTTAAATAAAAAACTTTTATGGTTAACTCATTAAAACATGTTTTGCGATTAAACTATGTTGAAAAAATATAGTTAAACGAAACTTTTTTTTAAATTTACATAATGGTGGTCTTATAAATTTGAACAAAAATTTCAATTTCCACAATTAATAACAGAATCTCGTCAAATTCTTACGAGAGGTAAATTTATTTATTAGAAAGTATGTTATAATAATTAAAACTCAAAATTTTGTTTTTATTTTTCTGAATGACAACTTTTCAGGTATCAATTAAAAGGCTACAGTGTTGTAAAGAAAGATATTTCGAAATGCACGAAACTCAAAATTTTGACAAATTCCAAATGACTTTTTATGAAATACTCGAAAAGTCGTATTTTCTATGCTTTTCGTTTAAAAATCTTCAAATTTTGAAGAAATATATTTACTCATCTTGAATTTTGGAAACGTTGAGTATTTGTAAAATAGTGGCTACAAGATTCAACAGATTGATCACCGGATGACGACTAATTTCTTTGGCATTATACTATTATAGTGCGATTAGCCAACTCCTGCAGAAAACTTAGCACAATTTTATTCGGCTCAACATATCATTTTCTATCTAGGAAATAGAGTGTGTTCAGTTGTTCACTTTTTCAGTACTTATTCTTCAATTTTGACAAATCCAAGATTTATAAGCACTATTGTGCGCGTCACTCAAGTTTTCTCCGTTACACTTTATGCTTTATACAGGTCGAATGCAGTTGTTGGTACAAGTTACGTGTGTCTTATCGCTTAATGTCTATAGATATAAAGTGTATGTTGTATTTGCAACAAGGTGTGCCGAGCAACTTTATTGCGGTTCAAGAAATCGTAAAATGGACCGCTTGTGCCCCTCTCGTATGCATTTTGTAGTATCAACTATAAACTTTTATCCCGAGTCATTGAAGAATTCCGCAAACTATAATAGTTCATCGATTTGTAAATAATTGGAGAAAAGAAATTTGCGATCGTACAAATTACGATCGAATATAAAATGGCGAATGGTTCAACGAAGAAAGTGAAAACAATAGACCGGAATTAGTTCCCGATTATTCAATCGTTCTACTTATTACGGTCACAAGTTACACAAATTACACGACTCAGTGATTTTATTAGATTTATCTGTAAATTTAGTAAATAATTTCATTCCTAAGGTTAAAAATGAAAGCCTAATACTAAAAATACATATCCCTTAATTGGTGGCAAAAGGTTCTTTATTAAAAATATGCGAAACTTTTTTCGTATCCCAGACTTACGTATTAATTCGGGAGTTTTACGTACGAGAAATTTTTGTTAGCGTGTTAACGTCAAGTCAAAAAAAAGTATATCTCGTGAAACTCTTGGACAGTAAATTTGAGAATTTTTTTTTTTGCGAATGTAATGGAATATATTATTTGTAACTCCACTGCTATTTCCTGATTCTGCACAATTCGTAAATTCCACCTGCTTCAAAGTCAAGCCTCGCGGAAGAGAAAATAATATAAATCACCATTTTTTTTCATCTTAGCAGTATACGTCTATATATAGAATATATTTTATACTGCATTTTCGTTGTGTGAAATAAAAAAAAACGAATCTTGTCAATAAAAGCAAAATAACGGAGACGTTTAATTCCGAAATTACGTTTCAATTCATCTCAATTGTTACTTATTTTGTGCCGAAAGAAAATTTTATTGAATTATAAAAACATTGTTTTAACTTTTCCATTTTCTTTGAACTATTTTTAAAACTTTGAATAAAAAATTAAAAATATTGTATGTAATAGATGCACGGTTCTGCTGCGTATGGAAAAATTGCATGCAGTCTAATATCGGATCCAGCACAGATTTTTCTTTGTTCCGACCGTCGAATCTGGAAGGTCCACGTAGAAAAATGTATCTGTTCTGAAAATTAAACATGGATAAAAATGGATATTCAAACTTAACATTTAGATAGTCAAAAAATTTGAATTACAAATATATTCATTCTAAATTTCCAGATATTCATCATAAATATCCAGAAATTAATTCTAATCATCTCGTTTCTTAAACTTGGTACAGTTGACTCTCGTACATTGAACATTAGCTTGGATCGAAAAACTCTAAAATTGAACACTTCATAAACTGCGCCCATTGCACATAACAAGAGAATATTGCAGTAACTTATACTCGAAATTTAAGTATTTTGACATTCAATTGAGAATATACATGAAATAGTATTTGTAACTGCTGCGCGCACTTCAAAAACAAAAAGACGAAGTGTACAAAATTTGAAATAGAGCCGTGGTGGGGAATGTATCAAAATATTAACTGTTCAATGTGGCGAATGTTCAATTTACGAGAGTCGACTGTATCTAAATATTCAGATGTAATATCTTAGATAGTTGGTCATGTCAACTATTTGAGTATCTTAGATATTGAGATTGAATATCTTACAATTAGATGGCTGTAACATAGTTCACTATTTAAGATTAATATCTTGAATATCTTGAATATCTTAAGCTTGAATATCCATTTTTCTGCGTGAATAATCTTTTGGTCAATCAATGTTTTTTTCAATGTTAACGCAGATGCTTTTTTGGATTAAAATAACTTGGGATAATTAACTATTTGTATATATGAATAAATGCATTGTGAAAAAAAATTCAGCTTATATGTATAAGCATTAACATTTACAAATATCGATTAGTCATTTTTATGTTTCAACCTACAAAAAATCAAAAAATTTACAGATTTTTATTTGTAGATTTACAAATGTTTATCTATAGAATTTTCTGAAAAAACATGTAAATTAAAAAGATTTTTCTGGCAGAATTTTTCTTTAAAACCTACAGAAATAATTTGTTATTCCTATCCCAGCAGATTATAATAAATCTGTAGATTCAACAGATTTATTATCTGCATATATATGATTTTGGTTTCTATATAATTTGTGTCTTGTATTTTGGGATACATTTTTAAAACTGCTTTTAGACCTTCTATTATATTTTAGGGCTGTATATACATATAATAATATAAAAAATTTGATATCTTCGATTTAAACTCCACTAAATTCTTGCTATAATTTTCCTTATGGTTACTTTCACCTAATTAAATGAAGAAAATATTCTCTTTTTTTAAAAGATTTCCGTTCGTTCTAAATTCCTCAGTCAACTTTTTTTTTATTGAAAGTATAATGTAATGAAGAGAGCGTAGTTACGTTATCTGATCGAGATTGAACTGAGATGTGTCAATCGAAACTGATGGAAACTGATTTCACAGCAGACGTGTTAAGCACGAGTGAGTATTTCAAACAGATTTGTATGCCACTCAAGCTATACTTGTTGAACACGCAAATTATGGTCCCTTATAGTAAGCACGTGCCTCTTTGCGATGCATATCAAGCCGCTTTTGATGCCCCAAGCCAAAGAAAACGAAAATCTATCCGACACCAGTGCGAAAGACGTGACTTTAATTCTTTAGTCAGCAGCCGTACCGAAAAAGACTGACTATTAAGACGTTACGTAAGGCAACCGAGAGAAATGCTTTAATTAAATACGCCCATTGTAATGTAATGAGCTATGTAGGTATATAATTTATTATTATCATTCAATTATTATATGTACTTATATCCCGATTCAAAGTTGCCAAGTAAATTCTACCTTTCAAGATTCAAATTAATTTCTTACTTAATGAATAATGATAACTGAAGGATTACCAGTGTATTTTTTTAATCAATAGATCATCTGAATTATATTAATTCCATATAAAAAATTGTTAATTTTACTAGAAGTAACGAAAAATGTATGTATGTAAAATGTATTAGTAAAATTTATTTCTACACTGAAAGAAATTTGGTAACGATAATTGCTATTTCAATATTCATAATTGGTATAGTCGTTTACGATTTGGGGAAATCGTGTATTTATACAAATTATTGTTAGCCACTTTACGATACTTTAAAATTCTTGAAAACAAGAATGGTATATTCACTAGCAAAGATTGATATTTTCTGTATTATGAATGCAGAATAATAAAAATTGATAATGATATTATCCAATAATATAAAGGCATTTATAGAAATTACTAGCTTGAGTTACATATGTTAATAGAAATATTCTACAAATGAATATAGACGCTAACAAAAATTGTAAGTTTCAATTAAGGAAATTGTAAGTCACTATATTAAAAAATCCGAATAGCCCCGACAATCTTCCGAGGTCAGTCGAATTCGCCGATCGTAGCGCTTACGATGTGAATCGAGGTTTCGGAGAACTTTGTTTTTCCCGCTAAGCATTGTGCCGTTTCTCACAAGTACAAACATTTTCACCAGTTCGTATATAAGGAATCTTAAAACCTCTTCTATCAGCGTAATTTACTTGCGATGCGTGTGTTATATGTTTATGTGTACATAGTATGTATATAAGTGAAGGTTGAAGTTAGTATATAGTTACATCTCTACGAATGTATCTTATAATGTGTGCATTTATGTACATGCATACATTAAGCCGGCGGTGTGACGCGGTGTGGTACATCAGCTTTCTTCCAGAGACGCGAAAAGACACTAGATGAGGATATTACCTGTATCCTATAACGTACGGGTACATATCATACACAAAGATTTAGATCCTTACACAAAAATTAGTACTCTGAAGTAACACATACATAATTATTTCATTTTACTCGCATATTGAGAGAGACGTTTTGGTAATGCGTCGCATAATTTTGCATCCTCATTGAGGTAGCTTTGTAGTCGTTACATTTTCAAAGATTTTAAAACTAGTTTAATTAAAATTTCCTCACTTGATAAATGTCTA